>JAHWFP010108959.1:167625-228935 GCA_023313725.1 Lithobius niger | reverse complement strand
TTGAGCTTTGACATTGTTCTCCTGTATGCCAGGAACTTGTTGGTACCTCGACTCGGTAAATATTTTGCGAAGTTGAAGAAAATTTTGAAGAAAATTTGATGAAATTTCAACCAAATTAACACTAATTCCACTTTCGAAAGTTCTTCTCTACACTTTCATCAGTTCACTTTAAATTTTCGGACATTTTACGATCTTCTTCCGAAAGAATCACTTCAAAACTTAACGCACTAATGTCACATGGGAACCGCAGATTCAAACGTGGTGGTTGTTGGGGGGCACCACTGATCTTTATAAGCGATTCCTCTGCCTTTCAACCTCTTATCGCATGTCTGCCGCATGTTTCCTTTTAATTGCTTAACTCTTAGGGCCAGTGCAAGAGGCATGCCCGTCTGTGTGTTTTTGATGTTTGGAGTTGAGGTCTCCTCTCCAATCTAGTATGAAGCCAATGCTTCTTTACAATCACAATTGATACTATTGCATATGCACAACTAGGTTTTGTGTTTTAAAAAGCTTACAGTAAAGCGAGATAGTGTGAGATCGGGTACGCACAACTAAAACTGTTAACTACTTGCATGGTAATCAAAAATTAAAAAAATTCAGAAGTGGTAAAAGACATTGAAATGGGAAAATAACCAGTGTGTTACCATTAGAAAGTTAAGTCAGTTCATATTACACAAGATTGTACATTAACATTTAGAGGTTTTACTGAGAACTTCAGATTTTTTTTTATTAATGAAACATACTATGAAGATCCCAAATACAGTTTTGTAGAGTAATTTACAATATAATTATTATAATATTGTATTACTTCAGCAACGGAGCACTAAATTTTGCACCTTTTCCATGTTTTAAGTACCTACAAATGAAGACCATTCTACCTACACATTAACTGCCTTTCTAGCTCTTCTAGCTATCTCTCTCGAAATCTCCCATTAAGGAATTCTAGATATAAGCATTAATATTATGTTGTCGTCATATTGAAGTTTAAGAAAAGGATACCTAGCGTGTTTTGGGTAAAAATGAAGTACAATATTCTGTATGCAACAAATTCTAACTGGTTGCTTCCACCAATATCGCTATATAGGGCCTTTAGCTGCGTCTGACATTGGTTGAATTCTTCATGATCGCCCTACAATAAATAAATACAAGTTGTTATAATACAAAGAAAAAAAAGGAACATTCTTTCAGGTTATTTAAGAACTAATAAAATCAAGAACCAAGGTTGGCTATTTAGATAATACGGTTCTTATTTCGCAGTTTCCCCTTACAGCTTCGGTCAAAAAACGGACTCAATTTTCAATATTTGAACCTGATACATCCAAGTTCTGGGGTTTTAACAGAAATACATTACCGGAAATAGTTTTATATGAACTGATATACCTTTCATTTGCTGGTCTAAGGGTACGATGCAGATGTCAGTAGTGGCGCGTGAATGTTATTAGGCTTGTTTTAAACGGCTCGGTCCGAGCGGTAACTCCCGCCACATCGCTGGCAAGGAGATGTGGGTAACTCCCGCCACATCGCTGGAGGAAAGATAATTAATCCTTCGCTCAAGTATGCGACTTGGTCGTACAATGCGTCACGTTGCAGCGGCCCCGAAACAAGTTTGACTAGTGTCGTAGAGCAATGCGCGCTGCGGTCGTTTGAACTATATTTTAGCGTAAGTGACGCAGAGTAAAGCGGCCAAAACGGAAGGATTTATGTGCCTTTAATACAAGTTCGCTAGAAAATTTCGATTAGAAAAGTTAATGAGCACCTAGCTCTTTACAGAAACGCACTTAGCGCTAAATAAAGTAATCTGCTGAATGCACAGCACCTAGCTCCTGCAGACAACCGTCAAAATGATCGGTTAAATTGGGTACCGAACCTTAGAAGTACTCTGCTTCAGCGAAAATAACTTGGGCGAAAGAGCGGACCTGAAGGATGGCAGACTGTTGACTGTTGACTATTGAGAGTGAGCGTAGGGGCATCCCAGTTAATGCTATTACGATTTTAAAAATGGAAGTGGCTGAAGAAACAAGATTTAGAAACTCAGTTTTACAGTAAAAACCAAATTAATAGAAGGATTTTTGGGAGATCTCTGAAATAAATCAAGATACACTGGTAAAATTCGTACATATAAAATTAGCTGGTCAGTAGGGTTTATGAGAATATTTACAGTTAAAATATTTTGCTTATAAAGCACTAAATAAAAGGTTAAATAATCCAGTTTTTAGTGTAATGTTAAAATGCATACATAAGCTTAAAGTTATTATTCGCAGCCGTAAATAAATTCGGTAGTCAAGATTTTCATAGTGAACTGTGATCATCACCACAGCTTAAAATAAAAATATTAAAAACTAATGCACATGTCTGTTAAACACAGACATAGCACTTGGATGCCTGGTTTGTTGCCCTAAGACAGACACTAAGCTGGACAGCTTTATGTCTAAAAGAAATGGTGAATTCTTTACATAAATACAGGTAAAATGGAAAATGACTTGTGCGGTTGCGGTGATTTTGAGACGTTTTTTCAAAATGCGATAAAAATATATCCAAGAAGAAATTTAATAATCAGCTTGCGCAGGATTGTAAATAGAGTTCGGCTTTATTAAACAGAAGAAAGAGCTGGTAGACAGGAGGTACTTTTGGTGATAGGCCGACGTTTTGGCCAGCGCTGTTTAGCGCTAAGAAAAAAAAAAGTTTGTTGCGAGTTTTTGGCGAGTCTTACACACCCCCACACAGGAGATTTTATTTTGGCTTCCATATTAAAACTAAAAAAAAAAAAGCTGAAACAGAAAAGGTCAGTGCTCACAGAATACGCAAAACTTAGCTGCCAAGCCACGTAAATCATGCAAAAACAACCTATATTAATGCAAAATACAATTGTGTTAATACAACCACCCTTATATTTGTCCTCTTCCATTTAATACAAATGCAAAGTCAAACTCTCTTGGGATACTTAGTCCAACCCCAGGATCGAATTACAAGTTTTAATTGACGCTACATATTCGTAAAATAAACTGCTAATTTTGTACTAGTTTTTGTTGTTTTGGCGCAGATTTTAAATTAACACAAGTTTTACAAAATTTCAAAACATTAATTTTGCAGAAATGAAACATTTTTGCAGTCCGCACTGCCTAAGCAGGATTTTCGTACTGTACTTGTATGAATTTAAGCAAAATGACATTACTAGTCATGAGTTTGTAACTTAACTATTAAATGAGTGCACAGAATGTTAAATATTTTTTATCCAGGAAAACTTTAAAAAACCTCTGAGCGCACACTCCTGGACCTAGCTTGCAAAAAGTATCAGATTAGGAGGTACTACGAGCGCATGTGAAATCGTAAGCTCTATTTAAAGTTAACAGATTACCACTGGACTGCTTTAAGGTGTACCAGACAACTTACATAAAATATTGTGACACTGAAGGGTTTTAAGTATATCCCATAACCTTACATGTTTAACACCACTGGGAGGTTTTGTGGATTATACGTACCCTGCAACACATTTAAATACAGGGTCAATCTTTAACCCCCAGAGATAGACAGACACATTTTTTTTTTGAGGAACATGTTTCATGAAACCAGAAGAAGGGTAAATCGTGACCAAGTACCCCCATAGAATATTCCCAATGAATATTAGAAAATGTGTCGTTTCAATCTCTGCGATCTTTCTCCCACACAAGGAAACGGTGAAGATTACAGGGAGAGAAAAGCTTTGGCACTTAAAATTTAAGTGTGAAAATCCTAAACGGGAAAGCCGAGTTTCTTTGAGTGTGGTTGTTCTCATAACGAACCTCATAACACTTTTAACACTTTTTAAAATTTAAAAAATTGCAAAGTATTTCTAAGTAAATTTTACTAGAAAAACTATTTAACTACATTTTACATTAAACAATATACCGACTTAAGACAATATATCGGCGTTAAGAAGTAACTTTCCAGGTTTGTATTTAACAACATAATCATAATCTTGAAGTTTGAGGCTCCAACACAATTTTGCCAAACATCTGCTTCAGCCATAAATGTAAGGACGGCGCTTAGCTACGGCCCAGACTAAACATGCACACTCTTTCTCAGTTGTACCGTAGTTTTGTTCCATGGTTGTGAGCTTACAGAAAACATAAAGACATGGGTGTTCTTCACCATTTGAACACTTGAGACAAAATGATGCCCTTTCCTGCAAACAGTCACACTGTAAAATAAACATCCGTGAAAAGTAGGGGGCTCTCAGTACTGGAAAAGTAATAAGAGCTAGTTTCAAAGTTTCAAAAGTTGTTTGTTTCGATCGTCCCAAACGATCGGATCGGGAGCATCTTTTTTCAGAATAGTGATTAATGTAGCACTGATAGTAGCCTACTAATTCGAGATAATAATGAAAGTCTTTCTTAGTTTGTGGCCTAGCAAATTTCTGCACAGCCAAAACTTAAACCTCCAAATCATTACCAACTTCGTAACCTAAAAAAGTCAAAATACCAGTATTACCTGGTTAGTTTTGGTTTCTATTGCCTGTTGAAAAAATACATTACCTTTTTTAATTTAACATTCTCCTTCTCAATGCTGTTCAATACTAGAGAAAAACGAAGATGTCCTTCCGGTTCGCTACCTACTGCGCAGCCTCCTTTATGTATAAGTTGAAGCGGAGCGGCAATGCTCACCTTTTCGACATCTCTATCGTGCCCAAATGGCGACTAGAGGGGAGGAGGGTGGGAGCAAGGTAATGTATTTTTTCAACAGGCAATAGAAACCAAAATTAACCAGGTAATGCTGGTATTTTGACGTTTCTAGTTGCCTTGAAAAAATCCATTACCTTTTTTAATTTAGCATTCCCAGACTTCGTCAAGGCGGCGGGCGCCATTTGACAGGAGTCCCCTCAAATAGCGACCGGTTCCCTTCACAGAATAGCGACATGTGTTTAAGGGGTAAAGCATCCGATGGGCGGCAACGAATGGCCCGAGGTGGTAGAGACCTTCCGCTAGACGAGACATGTCACGGAGGTAGTGAGATGTGAAGACGGTAGGACATCTCCAGGAGGCAGCTACCATAATTTTGGTGATAGGAATGTTGCTGTAGTGGGCCCAGGAGGTGGATATTGCTCGAAGTTCGTGGGCTGTCACTCTGATACCTTCCGTGGGGTAGTCGATGTCAAGCGCTTCATAAGCTTGGACGATGACGCTCCTGTGCCAGGTGGCGATCATTCGTGTGGAAGGATTTCCAACTTTGTTACTGCATGGAAGAAAAAGCTGGGTACGTTCTCTTTGATGGGTGTGGATGCTGTGAGGTAAAAGCGGATGGTTCGTACAGGGTAGAAGGAACGTTCTTCGTCGTCTCCTAATATGTTGGATAGGGATGGAATGACAAAGGGATCAGTATGCTCTGTGGGTTTCTGAGTTTTCGTATGAAAGGATGGACGAGAGATGAGTGACACCATTGTTGGTAAGGCTTGTAAATCACTACAATGGAGGCAGGCGGCCAGGGCTACTATGAACACAGTTGTTCGGTGACGGGAAGCGGAGGACATGCGGTGTTGTGGCGGAGGGGCTTGGTGAACCTGGGTAGGGTGGAGAGGATCCATCGTTTATGGAAGGAATGGACGAGGCGCTGTACGAGTCCCTTGCGGAGGAGCGGAAGGTGGAAGGTAGGAAATGTTGAAGCGGAGGATGTCGTCCAACCGCTGAATGGCAGTATACGGAATAGAAATGTGGGGAGCGCTCAGCATGAGCATGAGCACTCGCGGTGATTGACCTAGGAGGAATGAAATGAAAGAGACTGCGCAGGAGGATGTGCAGATGGTGGTGATGCGGAGGGGTATCATGCCCTAACTATAGGAGTCCAGTAAGCATCGTTGGTAGTAGAGGGAGGCCGAGGTCGACAGTAGGCAGTGAAATTGGCAGGAATCAAGATGTGCAGCTAGTAATACTTAGTGGGTGGAGATGTTCGTAGTTGGCAGGTACCGTCAGGCGGAGGATCGGTGCAGAGGTCTCCGTACAGTGTCTTGGTGGCAATGAGGACGTTCCCCTGGGAGGTGGAACTCAAACCTAGGCGGGGGAATGATTTTTTTTGACGTTTTGCCAGCAGTACGGCGGGGATGGATGAGGAGGTCGGAAGTCTAATATGGTAAGGATCGTGCTACCGCAGGCCCTAGAGGGAGCAAGTCCCCCCCCCTTTTCCCGAGCAGGAGATCCGAGGGGTAGGATGATGTAGAAGGCGGAGGGCGGAAGGTATAGGGCGGACGTAGCCATACTTTGTAGACAAGGCCCAGATGCAGATCATGTTGAGGTAGATTGAGCTGCGCAGATGGACTCTTTAGGTAATAATGTGGGGAAGCTTCATAGATTCCTGGTAAAAGAAGGGTTGGTTGATCACAGCGTCGGTGTTCATTTCTGAAAGGAGGGCTGCACAGGAGGACGTGCAGGAGGCGGCGGCACGGAGGGATGTCATACTCTTCAATGAAATAACAGCTTTCAATGCTGGAGGGGGAAGGGTGAAAGCCGATAGCAGGCAGTGAAAAGGTCCAATCCAATAAGGTAGTGCAGAGGCAATGCATAGCAGGAAGGGGCGAAGGATGAGAACTGTCTCATACGCAACAATGACGCGAGCCGTCCCGGGCGGAAGCCAAGAGGAATGGTCGGTCCGAGGGAAGGCGGAGGACGGAGGAGCAACGGAAGTGTAAGTTCATTTGGTCGAAGCATAGGAAGCGACCTAGCTGCTAAATTCTTTCCTGTTTTGGATGGGAGGTAAAAATGAAAAACCTTGGGACGTATGATCCAGACTTCAGTGAGGACGTAAACACCGGCGGTTGAACGGCTCTTGATGCTGAAGATGGCGGAGGCTTGGCGCCAGAGGTGCGATTCCTTGTGTCGAAAGCCGGGAATGGGACTGGTCGTGTAAGGAGCTCGGAGGAAAGCTGGGGAAGATGCAGCGTTCGTACCGAGAGAAAATGAAATGCTAGGTGATGGTAGGGTTAGCAGCAGGAAAGAAGACGCTTGTGGAGGCCGACTCGGAAGGGACGACTGGAACGGAGGAAGGTATTGTGGAACCAAAATTTTGAAAGGCCCCTCTATGGGTGGCGGAAGGAAAGTGAGAAAGAAGGTTGGAATTGTCTTTAGTCTAGTTGTCCTGAGGCGCGTTGTTGTGATAAAAAACTCGGGACACCTTTGTAGGAGGAGGCCAAAGTGGGAGGCGGAAGGGGTTGATTCATAACTGAAGTAAAGCAGCAGAAGGTAGGATAATCTTGTAGGAAGAGGAGCGGAGGGAGGCGTCTGTCTGTCCGTGGAGCGGAGGGAACCTCAGTCTGTGAGGCGGGAGAGTGAGGTCTGCCAGCATAAGAGGAGGCAAAATTCGTCGGTAGAGCGGTAGCCAGCGAGGCGAAGTTGGTGGCAAGAAAACGGGACGCAGCGTCCGTAGTCAGTGCTTCCAGAGTGGGAATGGCAGACGAGAGACCTTCTGACGGAAGGAAAGGAGGAGGCGGTAGGCAGAAGAGGCTGTAGTGCCGTGCGGTAGCAGTTTCAGAGTAGGAACGGCCAATGAGAAACATTACGTAGAAATTATGGAAAGACGTGGAGAACATGGTGAGGGCAGTGGAGGGTCATCCTTGGCTGAAAGAAAGGATGGAGTATCCAGAAAACCGTTGTATAAACAATGGAAGATAGGGTATCGTCCAAGAAGAAGAGCGGAGCAACTCTTGCGGAAGACTTGATTGATGAGAAACCTTAACTGGCGGCTATCATCTGGAGGGTTAGTGTGGAGTCGCTTGCATAGCGCATTTGCTGCTGTACTGAGAATGTTTGCTTGAGATGCGGTCCGGAGGCCAAGTCGGAGGATGCAGTGTTGCCGTGGGGGACGAAAAAGGAACTGTAGCACTTTTTTTTTGTGCAACTATTGTGGTAGTGGCGCTGGAGGAACGGCAGACGGGAAACCTTCCGAAGGAAGGAAGGACGACGATAGTAAACCCTGTGAGGGCGGAGGAGGTCCATCCTCAACTGAAGGAGCAGATAGTGCAGCCATAAAACCGTTGTTAAATAACGTAAGGGCCAAAGCAATCCTTCTGAAGAGGACGCAGGGCGGAGGTGTTAAGAAATTGTTACATCTCCGTAGGAGGAGGCCAGTATAGGAGGCAGAATGGTTGTTCGAGGAACGGAGGTTCAGGAGTCGGAACGGAAGGTATATTCAGAAAACTGCTGTAAAAACAACGGAAGATAGGATAACTGTACAAGAAGAGGAACGGAGGGAGGGTATTGTGGATCCGTGAGAAGCTCGGGATGATCACTTATGGTGACCACCCTAGGAGAAATGTTCCTGATAGGATGCTGTGCTGGAGCTGATATAAGCTGGCACAAGGCCGTACATGCGTCGTACCGTACGAAGCCAGCAGTAGAAAGGACGAGCTGGTTGCATCATCGGCGCAAATAATTCAAAAGGAGGGCTGCGCAATAGGATGCGCAGATGGAGGCGTAGCAGAAGGATATCATACCCTTCCAAAGAAAACAACAGCATTCAATGCTGGAGGGAGGAAAGGTGAAAGCTGATAGCAGGCAGTGAAAAGGTCCACCCCAAGAATGCTGCACGCAGGCACTGCGCAGTGGGGAAGGGGACCGAGGACAAGGTACGTTGGTAATCCGAACTGATCCGCCTTCCACCCAGACACAAGGAAGACGTGAATCGCCTTAGGCAGAGGCCAAAAGGGACGGCCGTTCCGAGGGACGGCAGCCAGCGGAGGGTGGAAGGCGGAGAGCGGTGGGTGGAAGCGCGTAGCAGCGCAGAGAAAGTAGAATGTAAGCGGCTTGTTGGCATGCCGGGAGGTGGAGTGTTCGGTGGAACGGGAAGATAAGTACAATGGCGTGATATGAGGACTGACGGAGGAGGCCAGTTCGGCCGCAACCTTCCGTGTTCTTAGTTAAAGCTTGAAGCAGCAATGTTGCATGGTGCAGGGAAGAATTCCGAATGGTGGGGAGTCGGAGGCTCCAAGAAACTCGTTCCGTTGTAAGTTCGAGAATTTCCACGTTCTCAGCAACCAGAGGGACATAAACCGGTGAGGCGGAACGTCGGGTGTGGGAGGAAGAGTCATCCCACGGTGCTCCCCCTGACTCTCGGCATCGCAAAGCGGAAGGAATGAAGGAAGGCGGAGGCTCGACGCTCCCCGGAGCCAAGTGAACAGCATGGACATAGAGAAGAAAAGGTGAGCATTGCCGCTCCGCTTCGACTTATATATGAAGGAGGCTGGTAGTAGACCTGCGCAGTAGGTAGCGAACCGGAAGGACATCTTCGTTTGTTTTCTCTAGTATTGAACAGCATTGAGAAGGAGAATGCCAAATTAAAAAAGGTAATGATTTTTTCAAGGCAACTAGAAAGGTGGCTTTGCTGAAAGCGACCCGCGACCTTTTAGCGTTAACGGTTAAGTCTGGCCTCCTTGACAGCAGAGAGAAAAGTGAAGACATTTTCGAGATGCTTGTGGCCACGTTTTGGAACCAACAGCAGTGTCGTCCTGAAAGGGAGTGACGTATTCCTTCATTCCACGGGTAATGCCGTCCATCAGCTTCTGAAAACAGAAGGCGCAATTTTCATGCCCATGTCATGTTCATCGTGAGTGGTACATACTTCCCAATGGGAGTAATGATGGTGGCAGCTTCAGAAGCCTTGGGTCTGTAGAACCTACACAAACCACGATTATGATCAAAAATCAAAATGTATTTCCATTTGGCAGCACGCTCAATACATTCCTCTATGTTGGGAATTGGGTAATCCATAGCTACTGTATACTGTACAACTCACGATAGTCAGCAACAGGGCGAGGACTAGTGTCGTCTTTCAGAACAATGATCATAGCTGATCCGTGTGGAGAATCGGTTTCAACAATTAAAACTAGATCGAGCATCTACTAATACAGTGGAATTAATAGCTGTTATTACTATCAGTTGACATACCAAGGCATATTGGTATGGCTCAAACGGTTTCCGAGATATTAGGTTGGGATGGGATTTTAGGGGCCATCTTCGAAGGGCTGCAGTGCCCTTAGGAAGCATTTCCGGACCCATGTTTATAGGACTTTTTAACCTTCATTGGTATGGTGGAAGTCATCCTTAAAGTTTCTGCATAAGGTTTAGAAATACCCTGTATAAAAAAAATAGCGCAAGGGAAAAACCTTTGGTTGCAGCAAGATTGAAATAAATGCCAAGAATCGATCGGTAGGTAGCTTTTTTTTTAAACTGCTTATGCATATAATGCATAAAGCAGTTATTGAAATACAATCGGGAAGAAAAAGGGGCTTGCGTTGTGAGCTATTGTTTAATGACGTCACGTCCAGTCGTTTATTTGAACGGGTCATGCTTATCACCTTTAGCTTCTGGCCGAAAGTGACTGAATGTTAGTCGAATTTTCATGATTTCGATTAGAAGAAGTACCAGCAAATTGTAGGTGTTGTTATTTAAGAGTTTATGGTTAAATCGCTTGCATATGAAGGGTTGTAGTACTTGACTAAAAACTTAGTTTTAGAACTAATAAGTTGTTTTTACTTATCCGAAAACGCTTACCTTTATTTTGCTTATTCGTTATAATGCTCTCTCTCACTGTCCACTAACATGAATTTCTTGCTACCCACTCCCTCTCCCACCAGGGGTATCGCGCGCTGTTGACAGCGCCCCTTGCATGCCCGTGTCACTTTTCGCTTGGAACTTATGGTTCGGCGAAGAGCGGGGCCGGTGGGTGGGTTACCGTAAAGGTAAGCGTTTTCGGATAAGTAAAAACAACTTATTAGTTCTAAAACTAAGTTTTTACTTGGATCCGAAAACGCTTACCTTTATTTTGCTGAATTCGTCCATTCGGAGGTGGGTCCAGCCGAACCTGAGGCCGGGTAGCATGAAATTCATATTGTACTCAACAACCACTAACCTGACCTCCTTGTCATCTTCCCGATACTGTCGACCCCGCCAGCGTGTGTGGACCTAGGGATATGAGGCTGGTGACATCGTCCAGGTCTCTAAAATAATGGCTGACGAAAGTTGACTTGTGTCTCCATGAACAAGCGGAAATCACTTCACTGACGGATGCTCCAGAAGCAATTGCCCAAGACGCGGAGAGGGCCCTAAGTTCGTGGGCACGAACCGCCTGTGGTGTGTCCACGCAGTCTGTTGGGTTCTCATAAGCTCGTTTTATCACATTCCTAATCCACTGGGCAATCTTTGCTGGAGTCACTTTGGCAGATTTGGCGATTTCCATGTTTCCGGCATCCACAGATGCGAACAAGGGCCACCTCGTAAGTACGTGGGCCCCTCCCCCTTCCTGATCCGTCTGGTTGCCTTCGGTCGTGGGATTCCAATGTTTTGTCAGTTCGAGGTAACAACTGAGTGCCCCGACCGGGCATTGCAAACGCTCGGTGTCCTCATTTCCTACGATGGTGCAGAGTGCCTTAAGGACAAAAGGTTTTGTGAATTCATCGGGTTTTTGGGTTTTTGCCCGAAACAGAGGATTGTACATGATTGACACTTCCTTCCCCTTCCTGGAAAATCTGAGGCAGTCTTTGTCGCGGGAAAAAGCACAGATTTCACTCTGTCGAGCCGCGGTGGCCATTGCCAGCAGGAACACAGTCTTTTCCGTGAGGTGAAGCAGTGAGGCTTTCCGAAGCGGCTCGTAAGGTGCCTTGGTGAGGCTCAAAAGCACTAAGGGAAGGTTCCATTTTGGGAAGAGTGTTCTTATTTTTGGTCTTTGATTTCCAAACGAGTGAATTAGATTGGAAATGATTCTGCTATTTCCGACTTCTTCTTTCTTATGGCAGGAGAGGACCGAGTTAATGGTTGACCGATACCCTTTGATAGCATTAACTGAAAGACCTTTGTTGAAGAGGTGGACCAGGAATGCTGATAAGTCTGTGGCGGAAGGATCCACTGCGTTGAGAGTTCTCTCTTCACACCATTGAAACCAACCTGTCCATTTTGCCTCGTAAACTTTGATTGTTGAAGGGCGATGGCATTTGAGGAGATTGTTGGTAACCTCCAATGAGAACCCTGCCGCCTTAAGTGATCTTTTCATAGTCTCCACGCGTGAAGATGAAGTGACTCCACTTTGGGGTGCAGAGTCTTCCCGCAGTGTTGAGACAGTAGGTCCAGGGTCGGTTCTAGCATGATCGGTGGTTCCTTGATTATTTCCAGCAAGTCCACGTACCATGCTGCTGCCGGCCACAGCGGGGGCTACAAGGATGTATTGACCCGGTGACTGGCGTATTTTTCTGATCACTTGTGGGAGAAGTGTGAACGGGGGAAACCGATAGGCGGATATCCCTAGCCATGAGATGCTTAGGGCATCCGTCGCCCATGCCTTTGGGTCTGGGTACGGTGACACGAACTGATCGAGTTGATTGTTTTTTCTTGTCGCGAACAAGTCTACGATTGGCCGACCCCACACCTGGAAGAGACTTTGGCAGACTGAGGGCTGAAGCTTCCATTCCGTGGTAACGTCTGTTGATTCCTGGAGAGCTCGTCTGCTAGAACGTTGAGTTTTCCTGGGATGTGTCTGGGAATCAGGGTGATCTCGAATTCCAAACAAATCTTGAACAGGGCTGACGCTTCCTCGTAGAGGGTTCTTGAGTGCGTTCCCCCTCCCCGTCTTATGTACGCAATCGTCGTGGTATTGTCGGACATCACCGTTGCTACCGATCCTTGTAGGAGTCCCGACCATTCCCGGACTGCGTTCTTTACTGCTCGTAATTCGAGGTTGTTGATATGTAGGTTCCTTTCCTCTGTTGTCCATCGCCCTGCTGCTGTGAGGGATCCCAGATGGGCTCCCCAGCCCTGGAGTGATGCATCTGTGAAGATTGTGCTGGTCGCGACTTGTGCGTGGACTGGCACACCTTCTCGCAGGTTGCTTGTCGCCATCCACCAGGTTAATTCCTCCTGTGGAAGGTTGTGTAATGGGATGACTGTCTCCCATGATTTGGAGTGGTCCCAGTTGTTCTTTCTGAACCAGTGGAGACATCGGGTTCTCCATGTTCCCATTGGGATCAAGGTTGCCATCGAGTCTGCTTGTCCGATAGTCTTGCTGAGAACCCTGGCGGTTGTCGTCTGTGCCTGAAGTAGTGTTCGTAATGCTGCTTGTGTGGATTGGATTCTTGCTTCCGATGGTTTCACAGTGAACTGATCCAGATCGAAGTCCGCTCCCAGGTTCTTGGCTGGGGTGAATCTGGACTTTGACGTTTTGATGCCCAAGCCCAGGAGAAAAAGGAGGTCTGCTGTCTTCACTAGTTGTTGGAACAACTGCTTCTTGCAAAGGTTTCGAATCAGCCAGTCGTCGAGGTACGCATGTGCCTTCACGCGTTGTTGATGAAGAAAAGTGAGAACTGGGCGCATGAGTGAGGTGAAGACGTGTGGAGCCGTGCACAGTCCGAATGGGATAACCTTGAAGTGGTAGGTTATTCCGTTCGAAATAAATCGGAAGTACTTGAACGACGATGGGTGGAGCGGGACGTGGAGGTATGCATCTTCGAGATCCAGTGAGACAGTGAATTCGTGGGGACGGAGAGATTCCCTCACCGATGCCAGTGTCTCCATTTGGAAGTGTTCTTGTTGGATGAATTTGTTCAGTTTGCGGAGGTTGAAGATGAGTCTGGATCCACCTCCCTTCTTTGGGATCACCCTCGCCGAGCTGAAGAAACCGGGGGTGTTTTGAACTGATCTCTGGATTGCGTCTTTTTTGAGGAGTTCTTCCACTTCCCGCTCCAAGGCTTCGTCCTTTCTGTTTTTCAACCACACTGGGGCCTCGTTTCGCAGCCTTGGCTTTGTTGTGAAGGGTGGATAGTATCCTTCCTTTACGATAGACAAAATGAAGGCGTCCTGTGTAAGCTGTTCCCATTCTTGAAAGTGGTGTTTTATCCTGCCTCCCACCTGCCGGTGAAGGGGTGCAGGATGGAACTTCTGGATGTCACTTGGATCCTCCTCGGTTATTTTTACCTCCTCGACCTCCTTTTGAGCAGGCTTGTCCATGCTTGTGATGCTGGTCTTGCTCCAGTCGGGGGGGCATTCTTCCCTCCTCTTCCTTTGGGCGACTTGTAGGCCATGGTAATTTTAGGGGCTCCGGCGTTGCCCTGGGACTCACGAAAGGGCGGCTTGTAAGCAACTCCCACGTAAGTGTTTTGTTGATACTTTGGCTTATCTTTCGGATCCATAACGGGTTTGCCCTTGTCCTTCAATTCTGGGGCATACTCGAGGAGCTTCCCGTTGAAAAGCTTGTCACTTTGATGGAAGGGAAGCAGCCGAAGCTTGTGAACTGTGTCCCTCGGTACGTTTTTGGCCGAAGCGAGGAATGCATCTCGCCGACGAAGGACATTGTTTGCCACAAGTCGAACTCCCCAGTTCATTGCATTTACTTGATAAGTTGATGCTTGTTTCATTAAGATGAGTGCGTGGTTAAGTAAAGTTTCAACCCGGAACTCCTGTGGTGTGTTCAGATACGACTGGAGCGCTGCTGTGGATGCTGAGTAAACCAGCTCGGCGTGTGACATGGCTCGCATGGTCAGCCGCATCATTTTCTCATCCGCCTCAAATTGTTTCAACGGTGTCCTTATGAACGACGGCTTTGAAAGTTCAGTCATATTCCATGCTTACTTCCTCAGTTAGAACCTCAGCTTCTTTCGTGGTGGCAAAATATCTAGGTTTGGGGGCCTTAATTCCTCCAGGTCCGAAAAAAAATTATTTTTTCGATCCATTGTGACGCGGGAGTTCCTTCCCTTTCAATTTCCACAGTTTCGGTTGGAGTCTGAATCAGTGTAGAATTTTGAGACAACGATTTTGCTTTCTTTCGTTGTTCCCTTCTCAGCATAGTCTGCTTCCTCGTGCTCACAAAACTGGCAATCTCCCGTGGGTTGTGGGTCTTGCACACTTCGTCGCACGGGTTGTCGAAAAAATCACACGAATGACAATCGTACCATTCTTGATACCTATCACCAGGTGTAAGACGATGTCCACAATTGCCGTACACAACCTTGGCCATCCCTAACAAATTCTGTTTCAGGTGGACAAGCTGGTCATTCCGGAAAAATAAAAAGTCTAAACTCGAGAGCACCAGACGCGATGTTACCCATGCGGCTGTCCAACGAAAAGTGACACGGGCATGCAAGGGGCGCTGTCAACAGCGCGCGACACCCCTGGTGGGAGAGGGAGTGGGTAGCAAGAAATTCATGTTAGTGGACAGTGAGAAGAGCATTATAACGAATAAGCAAAATAAAGGTAAGCGTTTTCGGATCCAAGTAAAAATTTTGCCAATTATGTTTCTGTATGAAAGAAAAGTTGAACCGGAACTGGCCCAGCTATTTCAGGTTTTGACAACATGCACGGAAAACGGAATTCTATCTGTTGCTGGTTTATTGGCGAACCACTGGAAAAAAAATAGCGGCTACTTTACGGTTTGCCCGGAAGGCTGTCCTAGGATTCTACGCATATTGGCAATTCGGGTAATTATGTGGCTCCTGCTAATCAGGTAATTGTTGCATAATCGATTATTTAGTGTAACAGTTTGTTGTAGTATCAATTCGACAAACGTGTGAGGCAACGGGATAGTGCATACTAGGTGCGTAGCTAACAGAATAAAGGAAGAATTATAAATTCATTCCACGATCACTTTCGATAGTAAAATAAACAATAGAGGGAACAAGTTTACTTTACGCGGCTTATGGGACAAATAACGGCTCCTCACCGATTGATCTCTCGTTGGGCTAGAATGACGTAAAATGATCAACTGAACAATATTTTCCCATACAATTTTTCGGGCAAAGGCTTCATTTGGCCGTCAGAAATTATTGAAAGCCGCACTCTTTGCGCTGACAGACGCTGATATTTTTTCCCCGTAAACAGTTCAGATAGGTGGGTTGTTATCGTCAGTTTCGTGTGGTTTTGTTGTTATTGTCGGTTAGGTTAGGTAAGGAACCGGCTTCGGCATTTCACTTGAGGTAATGAACTGGTTGGGGTTTGGCGTTTCACTTGCCGGACTTTCGCCCAGTTTAATGCTTTCCGGCGTGGCGCTAACTTTGGACCTTCACCACGGCCAAACGGTGAGTTTGCCCCAAAAATGGAAGAGGAAAACATTACTCAGCAGGTAATTCTTAGTCCATCAAAAAAAAAAAAAAAAAAAAATCGGACTAGAGCCCGTTTTCTTCCTATGTTCCCTTTACGCACATGGCCCGAAATTCGAAAAAAGAGAAAAAAACCTACCTTTAGTTTTCACGGATGGCACTACAAATTGATCCCAAATTGCGGAAACTCGTTAAATCATTAACATAACCTAACCAATTAACAGCCTAACCAATTAGCATTCCCAGTATGAAATGCTAAACCCTAAACTTACCTAACCTAACTGACAATAAAGAAAACCACACGAAACTGACAATAACAACCCGCCTATCGGAACTGTTTATGAAAAAAAATATAAGGTGCCCTGCCGGCCCTGCGAGCGAACGCAAACGCCGTATAGATTGTGGCGCTACAAATCTACTGTTTTAAGTCACTAACACATTTCCGCGCTCTAAAACCAACTGTCTCTGTATTTAGGAAAGTGTTGGAGCCATTTTGAATCAATATAGTAAGGACATCGAGTATGTGCCTAATGTAAACTTTAGCCC
Organism: Lithobius niger; assembly: GCA_023313725.1. NCBI lineage: Eukaryota > Metazoa > Arthropoda > Chilopoda > Lithobiomorpha > Lithobiidae > Lithobius > Lithobius niger. The sequence continues at coordinate 212,353 of JAHWFP010108959.1, read as the reverse complement.
AATACAGAGCTTTGTCTTTCGTTTATGAAAATAATAATGTCGCGATTTTCTGCATAAGCAGTTTATGTATTTCTTTATCAAATTCTTGTTGTTTTTTTTTTTTTGGGGGGCGCCCCCCATAAATGTTGGTGTTATCTCGAAGTTCATTTGTGCCATTAACCTCTCACCCCCTCGGCCACAGCCGAAGAAAGTCCTCCAAGCTCCCTCCTCTCCGCCAAAAAAGGTTGAGGTACTACAACTGTAATATTGAAACTTCTGGTATTAAAGTGGCCTAAAAAATATACCATGGGGCTTGGGGGGGGGGGGGGGGGTTTCACAGGGGCAGATTCGATACTACTTTCTTCCTTCCCATACAAGTGAGTACCGAATTTATTGCTGATCTGTAACCTTTTATCGAGGTTGGGGACAGCCCTTTTTCAAACAACTCTTCTAGGAATTGAGTGAGGTCGATAATGGATGGGTTGCAAGGGTCGCAACCTCGCTCCATTGCCCATGCGAACCACTTCCTCCACTGACCTTCGTACGTGGTCGACGTCGACGTCCTTACTGACTGTAACAGTCTTTCTGCTACCTCCTTGGAGAAACAGTCTTCCTCAAGACTAGCTTTCAAAGTCTCCACCCGTGAAGATGTAGCACTCCTGGGGTCGGGTGGATCGTTGTGCCCCTGTGCTGGGTAAGAAAACTGTCTGTCAAGGGTACTGTAACTGGTTCTTCTTTAACTCCATCAGGTCCGGGAACCATGCTGCTGCCGGTCATAATGGTGCTACTAGAATAAACGACCCGGAGACTCCCCTTATCTTGTTCAGCACTTGCTGGAGAAGGCTGAATGGGGGAAACGCGTAGGCACACATTCCTTCCCACAAGATCGATAGGGCGTCTGTCGCCCAAGCCTGAGGGTCCGGGAACGGCGAGACGTAATTCGGAAGTTGCTTCTTTGCTTTCGTTGCAAACAAATCCACTAGTGGTTTCCCCCACTCTCCACTCTGTCATAGGGATCCTGTTCCCTCTGGAGAGTTCGTCGACCCACACATTCTGCCGACCGGGTATGTGTCTCGGAATTAAGTTTATTGATTCGCAAGCGCACATCTCCATAAGCACCGACGTCTCCTCCATCAGGTCGTTGGAGTGTGTCCCTCCTCCTCTCTTTATATATGCCACTGTGGTGGTATTGTCGGCCATGATTCCCACATCCTTGCCTCGCAGATAGCTTCTCCATGTATCTACTGCTAACCGCACCGCCCTTAGTTCGAGGAGATTGATATGCCTCTCTCGCTCCACTGCGTTCCACTTCCCTGAGATCGTTGTATCTCCCAAGTGGGCTCCCCATCCGCTCGCCGAAGCGTCTGTGAACAGGAGTATTTCTGCTTCCCTTTCTTTCAGGTGAACACCTGCTCTCAAATTCTCCTTCTCTCTCCACCAACTCAAGTCCGGAACATTGTTTAGCTGCATGATGTCCGACCAAGATGTTCTCGTTTTCCATTCTTCCTTTCTGAACCAGTGGATTGGTTTCACCCGCCATTGGCCCCAGGGAACCAATGCTGCATTGGAATCTAAAATCCCTATGACAGAGGCTAGGTCTCTTGCGGCTATCTCCGGTCCGATAGTGTTTGTAGTCGCTTCAGAGATGCCAGCGTCTTCTCTATTCTTTCCGTAGACGGCCGAATTTTGCAAGTTTGTTAATTGAAATCTACTCCCAGGAATGTGAAAATTTTCATAGGGGTAAACCTTGAATTCTTGGTGTTGATGCCTAGGCCCAGTCTCTTGAATGTCGCCAAGCATTTCTCCAGTTGAGAACCTAGGACAACCGGTGTTAAGTTTCGTATCAACCAATCGTCCAGGTAGGCATGAGCTTTCATCCCTTCTTAATGAAACAAGCCCAGAACTAGCTTCATTATCCTCGTGAAGACTTGTGGGGCGGTCGACAAACCGTATGGCAGTCAAAAACCGATAGGATACACCTCAGTGCTGTAGCCTGAACAGGTGTTTCAGGCATGGAGGTATGCATCCTCTAGATCCACCGATACCGTATGTTCCCCTTCTTGTAATGCCTCTCGTATCTGCCCTATCAACTTCATCTTGAAGTGCTCCTTCCGGATATGTAAGGCAAATGCAACCCCCCCCCTTCTTCGGGATCACCCTCGCTGAGCTCTAAAACCCCTTTGTGTTTTCTGGCGCTATCTCCACTGCCCCTTTCTCCAAGAATTTGTCTATCTCCTCTTGCAAACCCGGTTTGTCCTGCTCCATCTTTGTTGGTGGTGGTCCTGCCGGTGAATGGGGGAAAACTTCTCCTTCCTGTCAATATCTAGACCACGACCTGCGACTTCTTCCTCTTTCTTGGCACCTGCCTCTTTGAAGGCTTCCGCTCCTCCCTCTAGCCTGGGATGGGGCCCCTTCTCGAAAGGGCTGTTGGTCCAGCTTTCTGTCTCCTCTTGCGCCTCCTCTGCCTCTACCTTCTTGTGCTACCATTTCCAAGCCTTGGTTTGGAAACAGGGGGTACACCCTCATCGCGGGCCTAGCTCTTCCTCTGCATCCTCGCAACGATGACGTTGACGCCACTGCCGGTTTTGTCTTTTCCTTTAACTCCGGAGCTAGGGTGAGAAGTTTCCCATCACTAACTTCTCTCGCCCCATGAATTGGGAGGAGCCTGAGTTGTCCAGCCACGTCCGTTGGTATGGTAGATACGGATTCCAACAGTGCATCTCTTTTTCGAAAGACCGTATTCAGACGAAGCCTCGACGACCAATTGAGGCTATCCTGTTGAATGGATGATGCTCTTTTCATGATGTGCAAGCTGCAACCCCGCTATGCCCGGTACAAGGAAGAACGCCAGAAGGATGGTAAATTCAGGGTTTATTCCAGGGCCACGCGGTCTGTCCTCAGGAGATGTTGTCCAATGGTTCAAGGATGCTCTGATCAGGGCTACTAGCAGAGTGGCACACTTCAGTAAGAGTTCTTAGCTGGTTAGGGACTAGCTCCCAGAGTGAGGCTGCAAGGGGCTGCAAGGCCTTAAGTACCTAGAGCTGCAGCCAGTACCTGCCACTGGTGGTGCTTCCTGTACTATATCCTGGTATCCCATGATCCATCTCTGCTAGCAGCTACCCCTAGGGGCAGGCAAGGCCAGAGCCATCCAGACCACTGATCTCCAGGGACTGGACCATACATCAAGGTACATTGTATCTTTATTGGTGTATCCCAGTAATGCTGAGTATACAGAATAGATAGCATGGAGCCATAGCATCAAGGTAAAGAGGCCATTTTCTCTGTGAAATATTCAGCCTCCACGAAAGTCTTGTATCTCTTTTTAGGGGATGCGCCGCTTTCCCCGTTGCAGTGAAGAAACACTTCACAAATTTAGGGTCGTGCGGTGGTAGTGGTTTAGACACTGAAATTGGTTGGCAGTCTTTCCTCGTTAAGGATTCAGTATTTAGAAGCTGTCTGAACGCTACTACGGATTGCGGCAGATGAATGGGTGCTTCATTCGCACTGCCCGAGTTCGCGAGAGTATCCATTGGTGGGTCGTCCGGATTGATCTCAACCGGTAAAGCTTGCTTACAAAAGGGTGTTTCCTTTAAATATTTGAGTGCGAATCCAGCAAATGCTCTCCAGCTAATCAGGCCTGGCCCTTCCTCAAATGGATCGTCGTGATCTGTTGAATCCCTTTGTCGAGGTTTCTTTGCCACTTCCTCACACCACTGTTGTTCTTGATGCCCCTGTTCCTCTCTAAACGTCCTATTTTCGTTGAAAATGTCGTCTTTTTTGAACTGTACCTGTGTCATAGTATTCCTCCTGATAATCTGGCACTCTCTCCTCCTCATAATGGTCCGAATACGGTGCCACCGCCCTCACTAGCCACGTCCGATGCTCGAACCGTAGTCACGAATTGTGGCGCTCTCCTATCTGGCGAACTGGCGGATCGCTGCTTCCGTCTTCCCTCGTAAACTGGCGAACCGTGTGCGAACCAGTCCCCCCCCCCTGTAACAGTTGACGGCGACCTCCACGGGAACGGGAGGTCTTGATTCCGTCTTCCGGAGGTCTTCGTTTCTGTGTTAGTGCTTAAAGAGGTTGGACTATGCATCTGGCTGTTACAATTGATCCCAGACGGTGTAGCCCATCTTCTTGTCTTGACATGTCTCTGAGATAATGACTTGTGAAGACAGTTTGACTTCTCCATGATGTGGCTTGTAGAATTTCAGCAATGGAGACTTGGCTGTGAAAAGCCCATGAAGTCGAATGTGCCCGGAGTTCGTGTGCAGTTGCCTTGATGTTACTGTCGGTGCAGCTGATGTTCGCATCGTCGTATGCCCTGTTGATGACAGTTTTGATCCAATTGGCGATCATGGGAGCAAAAGTTACGTTCGTTCTTTTGGTGAAGGGAAGGAAGAGTTGAGTGCGTCCTCATTGACATTCGGGGTTACTTGTACGCTTAATGTAGTATCGCAACGCACAAATGGTACATAGAGTTCGTTCAGATTCTTCATCATAGATGTTTGGGAGGGCCGGGATGATGATGGGTTTGGATGGTTCACATGGTTTTTGAGTTTTGGCTCGAAAGTCAGGTCGGGGCTTCAGATGAATGAATTTGCAATTGTCAAAAAAGAAGCAGTGAGCAGGGTCGTTCGACAGAGTTTGCATTTCGCTGCTGCAGAGACTTGCTGCCAGAGAAGAGAGAAAAACTGTCTTTCTTGTGAGGTGGTTGATGTGACAGGTTTGGATGGGTTCTTATGGATCTTTGGAGCGTTCAAGACCAGAGGTAGGTCCCATTTCGGGAACTAATGATGGATTGATGGTCTTTCAATTTCAAAGGATTTTAAGAGGGACGAAATGCGGTAATCTTCGAGGAGTTGTCTGTTTCCGGCGGCCTTGAAGACAGTGTTTAAGGCGGAACGGTAGACCAGAATGGTTGAGCTTTTAAATTTGTCCTTGAAGAGATCAGTGAAGAAAACTAGGAGGTCTTGAATAGGGGGACTGATTGGATTAACCTTTTTCCGCTTACACCAATGAAACCAGCGTTGCTAGTGGCTGTTGTACATTTTGTTAGTGGAGTCCCGTAGGGCCTTGTTGCCTTCTGCTGCCCAGAGATCTGGAAGGTTTGGTAGTTTTCTTGGTTTGTCTACGAGAAGGTTGAGTAGATGAGGGAACCAGGGGGCTGCTGGCCATGAGAAGAAACAGACCCTGGATTTGTTCGATTTTCGTTAGAACGGTTGGGAGAAGCTTAAATGGAGAGAACAGGTAGGCAAGAGGTTGTCCCAAGGAAAGGTCAGAGCATCTACTGCACAAGCCAGATCGTCTGGAATTGGACTCACGAATTAGGGAAGTTTGGCATTGTGCCTCGTGGCGAAGAGGTCGATCATGGGTTTCCCCCAGATGATGAAGAGAGATTCGCAAATTGATGTCTTGAGGGACCATTCTCCTGATGGTGGTTTCTTCCGAGACAGTGAGTCCGCTATCACGTTGCGGTTGCCTGGGATGTGGAGCTGTTGGAGAGTTGTGTTGAGTTCCAAGCATAGGTTGAATATTTCGGAGGTCCGAAATATTCTGATGAAGGGTCCGAGAACGTGTTCCTCCTTCCTTCCTTATGTAGGCGACTGCGGTGGTGTTGTCGGCCTGGACTTGGGACGAACTTGTCGTTGCAAGGTGACGAAAGTGACGAAGGTGACGAAGAGCATTGTGAATTGCCTTTAGCTCGAGGATGTTGATGTGCTCGGTTGTGTTGGGAGGCCAGATCCCGTTTACTTCGTTGTCCATTATGTGAGCTCCCCATCCCGTTAGGGATAGGGATGCGTCGGTTAGAAGTAGGAGATCGGGAGGAGGTTCGTGAAGAGGCATGGTCCTGGACAGGTTTGCAGCATTCATCCACCAGTGAAGGCATTCCCATGGGAAGTGGGGATCGGATGGCATCGTCATTTCGGATGATGGAAGGTGGTTGCTCCAATGATCGATGCGGAAATGGTGGAATGGTCGAGTCATCCAACGGCCGTAGGGAAGGAGGTCGGCCATTGAGTCCATTTTGCCTATGAGAGAGTTCAGGGATGCTAGTGAGTGAGTTGTGGACTGGGAAAAAGAGAGGCAGTGATCTAATAGGTCGGTTTTCCTTTCCATTGATGGCGTGACGGTGGAGTTCGTAAGGTTGAACTCTACGCCGAAGAAGATGAAGGTTTGTGCGGGTTGGAGTCGTGATTTCTTCCAATTGACTCCCGAGACCTAGGCTGTGAAGGAGCCGGATGGTGAAGAAAATGTCTTGCCGGAGTTGGTGGGGACAGATGTTGTTTATAACAGTCGTCGAGGAAGGCGTTGGCTCCCACTTGGTGACGGTGAAGGTGACTCAGGAAGGCCTTCATGATGAGGGTAAAGATGCATGGAGCAGCGTTGAGGCCGAACGGGAGAGTTTGGAATTCGAAGATTTTCCCCTGATAGATGAAACAGAAGTAGTGGAGGTACTTTTTGTGTAGAGGGACATGAAGGTATGCATCTTCGAGGTCGATCCAGATTGTCCATTCCAGAGGTTTGAGGGAGAGGCGAATGGATTGAAGGGTCTCCATTTTGAAGTGGTCGTTGTCCATGTAACGATTTAGCGGTTTTAGGTTAAAAATCATTCTTTCTCCACCGAACTGCTTCGGTCTCAGGAAGATGGAGCTGTAGAAGCCAGGTTTTGAACGGTCGGGGCAGAGGTGGATTGCGTTTTTGGCCAGAAGGGCGGTCACTTCTTTGGAGAGAGCGGGTGAGGTCTTGGTTGCGAGTTCCCAAGGAGGGGTGGATGCCATCGGAGGGATCGAGTTGAATGATGGTTGAAAGCCATGGGATATGATTGAGAGGATGGTTTTGTCGTTAGTTATCCGGTGCCATGCTGTTATGAAGTGACTGATTCTGCCGCCTACGGGAAGAGCATGGGCATAGTCACTTGCGGTGATAGGATTTACGGCTGGAGGCGGAGGAGTACTTGCTGCGATTGTCGGGGGTGGAGCTCCTTCTGATCTTGTTGTTACTGCGTTGGTTGTTAGCGTTGTTCCCTCGATAGGACTGATTTTGACGGGGAGATAGTTTCCTCTTGTCACGGGATGATTGGTTGTTGGAGGTTGAAGTGGTGGCTTGGAGTCAGAGGTGTGTCCTTGGTATGGTTTCCGAAAGGGTTGGTTGTCTGATGGTTTGAACAATTTCTCAGGCTTGCGGGAGATGTCCAAGTGAGGAGCGAGGGTTGGGATGCGGCCTCTGAAGAGTGTCCGTGTCGTGAAGAGGTTGGTTGCGGAGGATGTGTTTGGTGGACGTGTTAAAATTGGACGTGGTGCCTAAGATGATGTCCCTTAGTAGGAGGGTTGAGTTGAACAGCACCTTGGTCAACAAGTTGATGAGGCGAAGGACATCTTCTTGAAAAGTTCGGATATGAGGAAATGAAGATATTTGATGTTCTTTTGGCTGGTCCCATGAGGGAGTCTCTCACAAAGTACGTTGACAGCCGTGGCGAGGACGTCGGCTTGGAAGTTGGCGTGAAGGCCTAGACGGAGCATCTTGTCATTTTCACGGAGCACGGCTGTCGGTACTTCAGTGCAGCGGGGGATGTAGAGGGCAGTGCCGAAATCCATTTTGGCTTCGGTAGACAGAAATCGGATTACTGGTGAGTTTCAAATTGGCGGGGGTTGGCAGCGCCGTCATCAGTTGCTCTGAAGAAACAGGATTCACGTCCTGGACGAGGGGGTGGTGGATCCTGGTCGAGTTCAAGAGGGTCGCCTTTCCTAAGGAGGGAGCCTCCAGTTCTGAGGAGTGTAGTGAGCAGGGCCGTAGATTGTCCAATCTTGGTATTTTCACGTTTGTTCTTGTCCCGAAGACCATAGCCGAATCCCGTCGAAAGGCCCCTGCTCTTCGGCTTGGGGGTGGAAGTGTCTGGTTTATCGAAGTAGTCGTCAGGAATGATAGCTACGACTGCTTGAAAAAGGTCAAACACGGGAATGGCAGTCCATCACCGTACGCTTGAATGGAGTCTTCGCAAGTGTCGAGTGGTGGTTGAGCAAAATTGACACGATGCGGAGGTTGTCGGCCTAAAGTGGAGGCTGAGTCGAGATCGTCTTCAGTGTTGAAGATGTTGGATAGAAGTTGCGGAAGGTCAGCTGTGGAAATGTTAGGACGGTGTTTCTTTGAAGGCTGTTGGGCAGAAGGTTGCTTCCGTTTGCGAGCTTTAATGTCAGAGGATGCAATCCATTCATGGACGTACGAAGTGGCCTTTGAAGGGGGTTTCTCCATTAATGCAGAAAGGCGGTTCTTGTAAGAGAATTCCCTGATGGAGCGGTTCATGAGACGATAAATTTCTTGCGTGGACAAGGGTTCCGACGTCGGTCCATGATGCGAAGCTGACGATAGGTCGAGGGGTTGGACATCATGTTGTTGTTGTTGTCGGAGAGATGCCGAGGTTGATGGAGGCTTTTGGGCACAGGTTAATGGAGAAGCTGAATGGTCTTGGGTTAATGAGGCTGTGGGTCGAGGTGTAGACGGCAGTGCTACGACGCTGGGATCCGGAAGACTTGACGGTGAAGAATCCATAGGGCAACGGCGAATGGCGGGCGTTGCGGACGATGAACGATGAAAGGTTGTGAATGACGAACGAACGACGAATGAGTTGCGAGCGGCGAACGGTCATGGTGAACGAGCAGCGAGCGACGAGCGGCTACGGCGAACGGGTAGCGGGCGAACGATGAACGAGCGGCGAACGGAAACAGACGGCGTCGAAGTTTGAGTTAATGGCATGCGAACGACGAACGGGCTGTGAACGACGAACGACGTGTGGTTGAAAGGTGAACGGGCAGCACACGACGACTGGCAACAGGTGGCGTTGAAGTCCCAGGGAAGGGTGTGCGAATGATGAACGGGCTGCGAACGACGAACGACGAATCGAGAACGGGCGGTTGAAGGGCGAACGGGCAGCAGGCGGCGTCGAAGTTCCAGGCAATGTTATGCGAACGACGAACGGGCTACGAACGATGAACGGCGAACGGTGAAGAGAGCTTCTTCAGGCGACGTCTGTGACGAGAGCTTGTGGAAAAAAATGGCCGCCAGGGGCGAGCTGTCTTGCTTTTATAGGAGGACTGCGCAGTGGGGTTGCGCACTGGCCGGATCAGGAGAGCGAAAAAACCTCAAGTCATAAAGAGCACTCAGGAACTGAATGCAATTTAATTTACAGGTAGTAGACATTTTCTCCGACGACTAGAAAGCACTTTTTTTACCGTATCAGCTTTACTTAGCTCACAAATGTCACACAATTTGTCCACAAAATTGCACTTACAACATCTTCTGCATAAAGGATGTAAATCTCTTGGCGTTTTTTGGCACGTACGAGACGGATACTCTCCACTTCTCAATAGTTCGTTTACATTATCAACCTCCTCATTTTCCGTTTCAAACTGAGCACTTTCTTAACCTTTTTCTGCCATTGTGATTGCGAAACAAGCCACACGCTCGACCTACATCGACGCGTGCTCAAACACGAATGGGGTTTTCCCCACGGGAGGCAGGTGGCTGCTGTAGGTATTCAACTGGTGTTGAATTCCAAAATTAAAGATTTTTTTCCGTTTGAGCAAGGGAAAAGCCAAATTTAACGAATTTAGCATGTGTACTAAAGTAATTTGCAGATAGTAAGAAGCTGCCAGTGCCATCAACATAAGGCCTAGCAATGAAACAAAAGCTAGCGCACGCTAGACGCTCAAATTTTTAGATGCTACTTGTTTGCATAAAAAAAAGTACTGTCAGAGTAAGCATGAAGTTCATCTTGTGCCGTTATCTCCCCCCCCCCCAAAACTGAAGAGTACTCCCGTCAAAAAATTGGGTTATAAACAGTAAAATTGAAACTTTTGAAAATGTAGAAGGGGTGGGTCACAAAAATGTACTGCAGTGGGGTATTTTTAATTTTGGGGAGGAGGGTGGGGGGACGCAAGACACCCCTAAAAATAATTATGGCCTATCGTTCAATGATAAAAAAACAGTCGGTGTGGATGAATTTCTGTCACAAACATGAGTACAGTTTTGTGGGTCTAAATAAGAAATATATTTGAACTAACAAGTCGTGCTTTTTTCCCTTACCACCTTTATCGGTTCATTACGTAGTTGCAACGAAGGAGCACTCTACAAAGATAAATTTAAAATGCCCCATGTTTCAATAGTAAGCAAGTCAACAGTCAAGAGGAAATCTGACCATTTCTTCATCCAATCGTCCCACCATAGACCGAAATCGAGTGGAACGATAGTATACCTCAGCTCAGACTAATACCTCACTCGACCTTGGTACACGTGAACTGGCGCTGACAACGAGTCATGTTACTTCCCACAAGCTGTGCCAGAGCACTCGTATTTCACGGCTTCTTGCTGTTACGTCATCAGGCACGCAATGTTTAATCATGGACTTGTATACTATCGCACTACGTGATAGTATACGAGTTCCATGGTCGAAAGCAGTACGCATCTTGGCGCGAGGTGGTTAAAATCCTGACCGCCACGAGAAGAGAAGACAAAAATAAGGTATCTGCTACATTTAACACTGAAATCGGGTACGTGGACCTCTTAATAATTGTTAGATGATTTCTTAAAATGGTCAAACTGCTACCGTCCCTTTAAGTGGTCTATTGAAAGTGCAACCACACCAAAAGGAACTTTCAGCTAATTCCCGTCTTGGCCTTCACACCTAAATTTTAAGTGCCTATGTTTTCTCCCTTATCAATTTCAACGTCTTCCTGTGTGGAAGAAAATTTGTATGGATTGAACGAATAGTTTTAAACATTTATTAGGAATGTTCTACGGGAGACTAGTGGTTCCTGGCTAGCTCCTCTAAGTTTTAACGAAACATTTTGTTTGTAAAAAAAATATCTGTCTACCCCCGAGTGATACAGGTTAGCTATGTCGTTAAAAGGTTGTTGGTTATTATCTAAAAAACTTTCCAGCATTGTATTTCATGTTTAAGTTATGGGGCCTACCTTCTGTGCTTAAATTTTCTAAATTTGCTAAAAATTTCTTGAGCCACAAAAACGTCACTTCCTCCAAAAACACTAAACAGCGATTTTAATTTTTGTAAACGGTGTATTTTATACACTTGTAAGAAAAGTGTCCATCTCATTTTTTGGTAAAAATGAATGAAACTACATACAGAACATGTATTTCTCGGTGCATTAATAACTTCATTTTTGCAAATTAGTTTATGACTTGCCAGTCTTGATCTTTGGCACATCTTGTGTGCACTGACCCTTTTGTTGTAACTTTTATTTGGCGTTCAACGCTAACCCTGGATAAAATCCTCCGTGTGGTGGCATGTAACTAGGTCTCGTATCGGACACGATTGGTGAGGCCACCTTGACACCAGCGATCAATAACCTGAGGGCAGAAGATCTTCGTTTCGCAACGAACACTTTTTTTCTCAAGCGCACGCGCGGCATCCAAAAGACCTTGGTGCTTCAACTTGAATATCTTCCAGAATAATGAACCAAAACAATCAGTTTCCATCCGAACTTTTTATATTCACCAAAACGTATAGCGCCAAAACGTGACGTTCCCGAACTCAACTTCCGGTCGCCATTATTCAAAACCCTGTACATTTGTATATATTTTATAATTATTCTTTAGGGCAAAAACCCCAAAACACTAGCTTAGTTGTGCAATACGAGGGGCTGTCAGTTGGCACTTAACCCTTTAAGGACGGGTGCGCCCAAATGCGCCCGTTGTATAATCATGGTTTACAGAGCTTCTACAGGTCAGATCGAAACCTTCCAGGCAATAACAGTGAAACAAAAAATGGGAAATGAAGGCCAGATCAGTAAGGAAAAAAATGACACAGGTTTCATTCCTTTACTTCAAGTGGGTGAGACGCTATGATGTGTTTCCTACAAGTCAGTTATGAGCCCTTACCGCAAGTGCAGTCCTTAAAGGGTTAACCTCACATAAATGTATGGTTACACACTTTAGAACAATATTTTTTATTTGTATTTGAGGTGACGATTTTAAATATTTATGAAAAATGTCCGACCACCAATTTCGCTTGTCTGCTACTGCAAACAACTTAAAATTAACTTAACCCCTTCGCAACCAGGTATAAAATTCAGTCTTGTCCTAACAAACCAGATTTTAACACGTGGTCAAAACAAAAGAACATCTATCAGCAGGCAAACCAACTGTTAGCTAAATTTTTGGTCTTTGAAACCAGAACAAACTAATTGTTAGCTAAAAGTTTGGTCTTTGAAGCCATAGTCATGACAGACAGCAGAGGGAAGTTAATGCTATGACGAACGCATGTTCGTTATGGTTCGGCTTGTGCAAGTCTCTATGACAAACGCATGTTCGTTACTGGTCGCGAAGGGGTTAAATGTGTTTACTACTAAGCTGGTATATTAATCTTTTATTTTTGTGCACATTGCACCATTCCATTGTAAACTTAAATTATTGCCATGAACCCTACCGGGGCTCTACTTTTATTTTAGTGTTATTTTACCAGACCCAGTTTAAAATATGTATTTTGTTGCTACAAATCTCTAACAAAAACACGGACCGTAGCTACCATCCCATTGCCAATAGTATCTAGCTTACCCTTCTATTAATCATGCAATAAAACTTAGCATTCCTTCAATTAACACTTTGGAGCCTGGCATAATGTTTTGCCCAAGTCCGCCGGTCCTGACTCTTTTAGAGTCTTACAAAAAAAAATCACAACTCGGTTATAGTTTTTCACCAATTAACACAATTTCTTTTTGAGATAGTAGATGAAAGTGCACACTTTTTGGAAACTTAGGTGATAATTAAAAAAAAAATTATTTCTTTAATTTGTAAAAAAATTAGGGAGGGGGGGGGAACGAAATATTTGTATTTCGATAAAAGTACGACGAAAGCATACAAGTGACAAACAAAGCTGCTCAAGTCTGAAATAAACACTCCAAGTTAGCCATAATAATATTTGTTCCCTGTAATCACTTTCTGGCACAGAATTCGAGCCTCTCTGTGGCGTGTAACCTTCAATAAAATTGCCAGTTTCAGTTTCATTTTGGTCTGACAACGCCATGTTGGCTTTCACTTCAAAAAAGATGCTCCACCTAGAACCCTAAAAACAGAAATTCTGCTGCATAGTTCTGCCATCTAGCGATTGAAAAGTGAACTAATATGACCAACAAAGACTCTGGCTAAGCCACAGCGGACGTACTGCCCTCCACAGTTTTATATAGTAAATCAAAAGTGTGCGACGTACCAGTATGTCCTTAGGCACTCAGTAACAATTAATGAAAACGTACCAGTACGTCTTTAGGATCCGAAGTGTTAAATGCAGTTTAATTTAAAAGGCTTTAATTCCTAACAAAGTAAAACTCGAATTGCACCTTCTTTACAAGCCTTGTATCCTTCAAAAGTTTCCAAGCGATATGTAATCAAGAGGCTGGCTCCTCCCACTTTCCATTGTTCTCTAGGCCTTCAGCCAATCACGAGGGGGTAGCTCTCCTCAGCGTCCGCGTCGAGGGGCTAGGAATCCGACCTGTTGGCATAAAAAACTCAAGCAGCCCTCACTCTTCAGCATAGCTCAGAAATCTCAAAGCTAGAGGTAGCTATGCCGGTCGGGTGTGGAGATCTCACGGTCCGATTGTTGCCATGCTGGGCAAACGTAGTGGTTCATATGTAACAAGTTTTGCTGTAGAAAATTTATCTTTTGGACTTAGATTCAAAATTTATAGTTTTAGCTTTAAACTAACCTAAGAGCTTTTTGAGAATAATTATGGCGTAACTTAGGCCACTGGTATTTCTGGACACAGTTTATCAATAACTTAAGGGTCTAGGTCCCTTCCTAAAAACCAGCTATTTTTACCGTTTTCATTAATTTAACTTAAGGTAAACAAATGTCACTGGATCTATTAGTTATGCAGAAGCAAAGTACTTCATGGTGTGTACAACCCAACTCTAATTAGAATTATCGGTGGGACGGTTTGATCTTGTGGGAATACCATTTGAAACATAACTGTCAGGTCTATTTTGTAAGCAAGCACAGGCTACTTATGATTTAGAGGGCTCTTTCATGTAAACCCAACGAAAAACTATTTTTATTGAAATTTTTTTGAACTTAATTCACAAATTTCACAAATTTTTGAGAACTTAATTCACAAAAATTTCGATAGAAATAGTTTTTCGTTGGGTTTACATGAAAGAGCCCTCATAATCATAAGTAACCTGTGCTTGCTTACAAAATAGACCTGACAGTTATGTTTCAAATGGTATTCCCACAAGATCAAACCGTCCTATCAAGAATTCTAATTAGAGTTGGGTTGTACTGGGTTCTGTTGATCGAATTTAATGTAAAATTCTTGAGCCTAACTGCTAACTGTTGTAAATAGTAAACTGAAATGTAAAGTGCAACCTTTATTTTCTTGACTGTCAAAAATAAAAGCAGGAGTTTTAAACGCCAGTTTGTTTGCTAGTTTGGTAATTGCTAGGAGTTAATATTTAGACAATTCTCTACATTTAGCTCAGCTTACTCTTTTTCCCACCTTGATGGCAGCGTTTATTGCTAGTTAGGCCTATTAATTAGGACATCGAATCTCCATTCACCATGCCGGGACTGTAGCTGTTGTGCTATTTTCCGTAAAAGTACAAACAGTCACCCAAGAGCGATATTAAGCAAGACCAAAGTACACCAGATGTCGGCGATGTTACAAGCGCCTCAGCCGTCGTAGCATCCGCCGTTACAGTGATAGTGAGCAGTAATTTTTTCCGGAATTTTTTCCGAGATTTGCAGGAATTACAATAAAAAATTACAATAGTTATCACATGGTAATTAAGGTTACTTCTTCCCGAATCTATCCATCTTTTGATAACCATGGCGTTAACCCATTTCGTTGACCTGGTGCAATTAATTGAATTCCTTCAACTACACGGAGCCCTAAAAATGAAGAACTACGTTCAAAGTGTGGTGGGAAAATCAAACTTAGTGATCGGAACTGGAGGTGTCAAAAGATTTAAGCTAACAAAAAAAAAAATAAAGGTAAAACCAAACGTGCAACCACAGCCTCAATTCGAAACCACACTTCGTTCTCCAAAAGCAAGCTTTCTCTGGTTAAAATTTTGCAAGCTACGTATTTTCTTTTATGGATTGATACTTTAGAGCGTATTTCGCACGAGTTAAAATTGGTAGACGCACCTTGGTTCAAATTGGTCGTTACACCAGCGCTCAACACCAGTGGCGCAAATTGGTTTCATTTGTTAGGCAGGTTTTAATTGACTGGTCGCGTAGTACTGCCAAAAAAAAGGGGGGGGGGGGGGGATACAATAGTGGTCACAGGGTGGAGGGGCCATGGACGGTTTATGGGAACAGAAACCAGTCTGGGTAGGTTTTTCTAGCCACTGTTCCAGAAGAGAATTCGGGAAATGCTTTTAGCAATTATCAAAAGAGTGGATTCTGTCGGGTACAACTATTATTAGGATGAGGGATACAAATATTTAATGGTAAATTATAGTGTGAATTTTGTTGATCTGGAAACTACCACTACTACTACTACTATCACTTTTTTCCTTTGCAATCGCTCACCAGCGCTCAACACCAGTGGACTTGCGCCCTGTTTCATGCTTCCTTGCGGGGCGCTGCAAGCCTCTAGCATGTCTGCCGGCAACATTGATGACCTCATGGCCAAACTCGCCAAGCGCCTTCACCACGGCCAAACTGTGGGTTTGCCCCAAACAAGGAAGAGAAAACTTTGTTCAGCAGGTAATTCTTAGTCCTTTAAAAAAAAAAAAAATCCGACAAGAGCCCGTTTCCTGCCCATGTTCCCACATAATTCTTAAATTGGGCCAGACTGTTCTTAGGTATACATACCTAAGAACAGTCTGGCCCAATATAAGAATTTAATTAGCATTCACATCTAATTAATAAATAGTAGGGTTGTAAAAATCACCAAAATTTGCTAAACCGTAATCTTCAAACATAATCCGGGCAATTACCGATTAATCGCGCGTTTCCTAGCAATTTAGGCTACTATACAAAAAATTTCTTTCTGCAGTGGAAATTGTTCACTAAAAATAAATGCTCGTCTAATTTTAACGTTCAATGTTAAAAAAAAAATTTCCAATTGCAAGAGTAATTCCGATTAACTTAGATATTTTGGAAAGTATCTTTTTTGTTAACCCTTTAAGGGCGGGTGCGGCCGAATGCGCCCGAGCTTTCCAGGGCAGATGCGGCCACAAGCGCCCACTATGACATCATCTCGTTTGTTGTAAAAGAAAGGCTCTCCTATTGGTCGAATTGAAAAAACTTTCAGCCAATCAGAGAGCAGATAACTGAGCAAGGCTGGTAGATTTTTTTCTGAAACGTGGCGGCTGTCCAAATAGTTTTCCCGAATTTTTCAAATTCATATTTTCAAAACATCAACATTGCGTCCGTTTTCCATAAGCTGCTTGCAGGAAAGCCTACTGCGTGCTGTAGCGATCTAGTGCCAAAATGTCGTCCGATGACTCGGAATTTGAAGGATTTGACGACGATGAAATTGAACTGTCAAGACAACGTGCTCGAGAAGTAACTGGGAGTCACATTGACGTAAGTAGTGTTAGTGATAGCAGCGAAAGTGAGGCTAGCGATGTTGACGATAGCGATTTGAATGCCCCGGCCGCGCTTCATTGGACAAAACACGTAAAAAATGTAGTTAGGGATAAATTTAGTAAGGACAACTGTGGCCCAAAACATAGTTTGAATCGTAAAAATGCATCGATTTTAGATTACTTTTTACTTATGTGCAGTAGCGATGTTTTTCAGTCGTGGATTGAACAAACTAATCTGTATTACGATCAGAACAAGCCAGCAACAGCCACCGTAGACGAAGCGGCGCCAGGACCAAGCCGCGGCGGGGGCAGCAATACCAGCCGACCAACCACGCCAGCTATCAAAACAGCAGCATGGAAAAACGTCACTTTACAAGAAATGCACTGTTTTGTTGGAATTCTCATCCTTATTGCCATCAATAAAACTTTATTGGTCCGAAAATGATGCGTTAGGCATGCCTAAAATTCGGAAGGCTATGACGCGCGATAGGTTTATCGCAATTTTGAGATACTTTCACTGCAATGATTCAGCGAAGGAACCGATAGAAATTTTCCAAATTTTGATAAATTGTACAAAATTAGACCGTTGATTGATATGGCAAGTAAAAACTTTCTGGAGTGCTACGAACCCCACGAAAATCTTAAGTGTTGACGAAGCTATGAAAAAAACCAAAGTAAGAGTGGAGTTCGTGCAATATATGCCTATCAAACCAACGAAACGTGGCATAAAAAATTGGGTTTGTGCATCGTCGGGGTCTGGTTATGTCCACACATTTGAAGTTTACGTTGGAAAGTCAACAGGAATCGAATCTGAACATGGACTAGGACATTCAGTTGTTATGAAGGTTTCTTCACCATTTCATGGTTGTTGGAGATCGATTTATTGCGATAATTTTTTCGGATCTGTGCAACTTAGCCTTGACCTGCTGGGAAAAGAAACGTACGTATGTGGCACCGTTCGGTCGAATCGTAAAAATTATTCACTAAAAAACTTCAAATTACGAAAGGGAGAATCAACTACTGTGCAATCTGATAAGTGTGTGGCCACAGCCTGGCATGATAAAAAGGTAGTGCACGTTTTGTGCACAAACACCGACCCCGGCATGCAAAACGTGAGCCGAAAAAAAAAATCTGGTGAAACAGAAACTGTAGAAAAACCAAAACCCATCGTTGCCTACAACAAAAACATGGGCGGTGTTATCATAAATATTACCAGATAGAACTGAAAAGTGTCAAATGGCGGCGGTATATAGTGTGGTATTTGCTCGGTACCATGATTGTAAATGCTTTTTTGATTTACAAGGAAGATTGCAAAGCTATGAATGTAAAACCAAAAGAGCACTTGGATTTTCGTCTAATCCTGAGCGATCAACTAATCGGTGAAGGATGTCGAACCATTGTAACACGCAAACGGCATCAAAAATCTGCAGAAGTAAACGTGCTGCTTTCACCTAGCCATAAATTAGCTCGATTAGAAGGAAGAAAACGCACTTGCGTAATGAGTAGCAAAGCTAAACGGATGCGGCCTCATGGCAAAAGGCCGCCCGAATCCCAATTTGGATGAGAAACGTGCGGGGTTTCGTTGTGCAAAACAAGTGGCTGTTTTGACGAATTCCATGTTCAAGCAAGCAAGAAAACTATTTATTGCTTATTTTAGTTAACTATTTTTGACCTTGTATCAGTTTTGCTGGGTTCGAAAAGCGACGAGTACAGCCGTTGACGTATACGCGTATTTAGTTAAGCCTATTAGTTTGGTCGCAATGCAAGTGAAGTCTACCGATGGTTTGCTCGTGCGTGTGGTACCATACATGTTTACATTTTTTACAGCTTCTACATTTTGTTTACCACCATACAAAAAATGTGTAGTATTATTTACGAAGGGAATTTGCATTACACATTATCTGAGGGAGGGTAATCAGAAACAGTGTTGTGGATGTAAATAAAAAACGCAAACGACATGTTTACCTTTTCATTTTTACACTTTACTACTGTCTGATTTTTTTACGTTTTTTTACAACCAGTAGTAAAACTAAAATCAAGGTTCGAAAGGCAATTCATTTTGGAAAAAAATTATGCTGGTTTTATTTCCTTATGTCCAATGTGTGGAGATGTTATGATTTTTTCCTTTTAAGTCACTCACAAGCCATATTTTTACTGTACGTGTTTAAATTTTTTTTACAGCTATAATGTTTCGTTTACCACTGTAAAAAAATATGTAGGTATTATTTAATACGGGAATTTAGATTACACGTAATTTGAAGGTCGTCAGGAACAGTTTTGTAGGTGTAAAAAAAATGCAAACAGAATATTTACTATTTTATTTTTACATTTTACAACTTTACGAATTTTTTTTTTTTTTTTTTTACAACCCTTAGTAAAACTAAAAATGAGGTTGGAAAGGCGGTTCATTTTCGAAAAAAATGATGCTGATTTTATTTTCCTATGTCCAATGTGTGAAATGTTATGATTTTATCCCTACAAGTCACTCATAAGCCATATTTTTCCTTGGTTTTGCCCGTCCTGGGCTAAAAGAAATGTGGCCAGCATGCAGTCCTTAAAGGGTTAATTTAACTCAAAATCATCTTTTTTATTACCTTAATTGATGTTTTTGTTGCCACTGTCGCCAAAATTTACGTGAAACTGCTTTTGATTGCTGAAATAGCCCTTGATTCAAGCAATCGCAACATCGCAACGCAGGAACAACCCGATGCACGACCGCCATCTTGGTCGCGTTTTGAGAGCGGGAATCCCGTTTTCCTAGCCTTCAATGAATGACGTCATCAACCCCTACGTCACTGCCGTCATTCCTCGAATAAAATGTTGCGTTTCAACATCCGACTTAGAAACTCTTCAGTATCACTTGCTGCAATTTTTCATTCGACCCTTGATTGCACTGGGGCCAGTCTCAAGTGACATTACGCAAAGCAATTTGAGGTCACGTCCATTGTAGCTAGCAGGAGCGCGTCGCTTGTAGGAAGCCGGTCACGATTGCAGCCAAAGAAGAATGTGGTGTGCTCTACCAACGATTTTGAATACTGAGCAAATAAAGCAACTTTAAACTACTTGTATGGTATTGAACACATCATAAAAAAACGATTTTGGAAGCAGTAACAGATGCTGTTATGGAAGAATATCCAGTGGATGTTATCATGGCAAGGTTTCCCCGAGTACTGCAATTATATTTCTGCTCAATAATTTAAAATATAATTATCAAATCTGCGATTTTTTATACTTCTTGACCCCTTAGTTACTTTAATACAATTTCTTTTCCTGCAGCATGCAACTTGTTTATGTCACTTATGCTTCGACCACATGCTTTTTAAGCTGGAAAATTATATTGTTGCTTAGGCTTAACCCTTTCACTGCTAAGCCAGAGAAAATCTCGGGCCAAACACGAGCACAGGTTGAAGTATTAAAACAGAGTCCTTACTATGCGCGAGGTGGGCAACAATGCAGGAATGACAACAATACTAGGATCCCTTAACAAGCCGACTCTAGAGACGGCCGTGGCCGAGTTGGTAGAGGCGTGTGCCTCACGTTAAAGAGCTCCTTCAGGTTGCTAGTTTGAACCCCGTCCAGGTTACCCCTACTTTTTTGGAGATATAAAAAAAAACGAAGCGCTGAAAGGGTTAAAAGAGTTTAAACCGAAACTTACCAGGGGCACCTGGTTGAAGTTTGTTTTTATTGCCTAATAAAATATACATTACACGTCTTATATTTAGCAGTTCCCTCGCTTTTGGAGGCTCAAATCCTAGCGATGAAAGTTATGCTTTCCTGCCGGGCTCGCAGCTCCCCTTCTTTGCGCCTGCGCAAGCCTCGGTATACAAGATGCTCGCGCCGGAGCGTTCGTCATCTTTCTTCTTCTCTACAATCTTGGTGATGAGAGGGGAGCTGGGTGGGTAATGGTAATGTATATTTTCATTAGGCAATAAAAACAAAGTTCAACCAGGTGCCCCTGGTAAGTTTCAGTTTTTATGCCATGAAAATATACATTACCTATCTTATATTTACCAGACCTCGTCAATAAGGACGCGGGACCAAGGTTGACGAGTACCCGTGATGTAGGCCAGCGACCCCTGGAAAGCGATCACTCGGCCACCGACCAACCAAACAGTGTAGCTGGTTGACACAGAGGATGGGTGTAGGCAAAAAAAACAGTTCGTGACCAAAGTTGGGACCGGTGACAGCGACTGGAGGGGCTTCAGAGGATAAGTATTGCAGGTCGGTTGCATTCTGGGTCCGAGGAAATGACTTTAGAACATAAACAGAATGTCAAAAACGAGGTTTTAACCTCTAAAAATAGTTTTTACTTAGCCTAAAATACTTACCTGTATTTTTAATGCTTTACAATTATTTGGAAATGCTACCCGTCCCAAACATGAAAATTAAGCACTCCTGGTCCTTGCAATGGCGCTCCCCGGGGCCCATGACCACCGTTAGGTGGCGCCCCATTCCCGCTTCTCACAGTTTGTCTCCCCGTTAGACGGTTCAACGCGGGAGGAGGGTGGGTTCCCACAGCTAAGTATTTTAGGCTAAATAATAACTATTTTTAGAGGTTAAAACCTCGTTTTTACTGCTAGCCTAAAATACTTACGTGCATTTTTAATGCCGACTTTGTCCTACTAAATGTAGGCGTCGAACCCTCGCCTTTGCAAGACCTAGTGTGACCCCTAGACAACAAAATGGCAGAGTCATCACCAAACACTGTAATTCCCCTACAGAAAAGAGTGTATACCCTTACCTCATTTTCTCCTTACTAATTTACCCGCTGCCATGAAGCTGATATCCCTGTTTTCGGCCTCCGACATCTCTACTCCCCGCAGGTAGTGTGCCACGAAGGTGCTACTCCTCTTCCTCCTTCAATAATTTCGCTCAGCGGGGTTCCCGCCGCAAATGCCCAGATGTTGCAAGTGCGCGCACCTCATGGGCCTTGGCCGTTCCCTGTGACGACCCCTCCAGGTGCCCTTGTGACTCCTCGATAGTTCTGCATATCCACCGAGCGATGGTATGGCATGGTTGCTTCTCTCGTGAGGCTTTCTCCGCCCGATGTTAATTTGACGAACAGGGGCACTCACGGACTGCTCCTCCGTACCGTGCTATCCTCCACGAAGTCCTTAGTGCGAGCCATGTAAAACCCTAGTGCTCTGACCAGGCAGTGTAACCGGTCAGGGCATCTCGCCTCTAGAGTAGGTGCCAGTGCGTCGATCACGATTGGGCGAGGCGTTTCCTCAGGCTTAGCATTCTTGGCTCTGAATTCCGTGAGTGTCAAAAGGGTAGCCCGTGACTGACCAATGAGGCGAGGCCCTAAAAAAAGTCTCTGCGCTAGTGCTGCCAGTTCGCCCTGTCTGGACGCTGATGCCAGGGCAAGTAAAAAAACGTGTTTTCCGTGTAAGGTGTTCCCACGATGCCTCGTGTAAAGGTTCGTATGGTGCTTCAGCCAGCGACTGGAGAACCGCTGTGAGGTCCCAACCTGAGTAGAGCTTTCTCTTCCTCGGCCTGAGAATGCCGATAGACTGCACCTTCTTGATACCGCTGGGCTTTCAGTCACCTCGCTCTTCCCCGAAAGAGCGAGGATCGAGTTGATTGCCGCCCTGTAGCCTTTAATTGTGCTAGGGGCCAATCCTTGTGCAAAGAGGGAGTTCAGAAACTCGCAGACGTTTTGCGGCGAAGGGTCGCGTTCGTTCACTTCTTGATGAGTCTTACACCAATCTACCCAGCCCCGCCACTTGCCTTCGTAAATGGACTTGGATGAGTCGCGTATGCACTCAGTCATCACACTAGCTACAAGTGATGCACGCTCGGGTGTAATGGCACATGGAGGTAAGCATCTTCCAGGTCTATGGAAGTAGAGAAGTCGCCTGGTTGGATGGCTTCCTTGACTGGTGCCAACGTCTCCATCTTGAAATGTTCCGCTGAAATGAACTCGTTGAGGTGTCGCAGATCGAAGATCAACCTCACGCCCCGTTCCGCTTGGGCATCACCCTCACCTGGCTGTAGATCCCCGGGGTGTTGGCTGGTGCCTCCACAATTGCTCCCTTCTTGAGTAGCGACTCGATTTCCTTCACGTAATCCGGATGGTCCGGTTTTTGTAGCAGCCAGTGTGATGGTGTTGATCGGAGTGGTGGCGCCGAAATAAAGTTTGGGATATAACCTCGCGCCACCACTGCGAGGACGAACTTGTCTTCTGTTACTCGTTGCCACATTCCGCGATGACGCGAAATCCTGCCCCCACCTTCCCCCCCTCTGGCTTCATCATTGACTACAGCATATGATTGGGGGGGGGGATGCGCCAGGGGGGATGCGCCTCTGGGGGGGGGGGGATGCGCCAGGATGTAGTCAATGCCGCGTGTTAGGGGGCCTGCGACCTCCGCCAAGATTTCGGGGAAAACTGCTCGATGGAAATCCTCTGCCCTTTCTACCTCTTTGGCTCCCGCTCTGGTTGGTCTGAGTTTGCTGCTGGGGTTGACCAGATCTTGATGGCCCCTGGCTTCTAGGGTGTAGAGCCTCACGAAAAGGCACTCTGCTTAGTCCAGTGCCTCTGTTGCTTCCTCGTTGGCGATGCTGGTCGGACGGCGGTTTCACCTTGTTACGTAATTCGGGTGCTACAGTCAGTAAACAACCATTGAAAAGCCAGCTGGACTTGTGGATGGGCAATTTTTGAGTGAGTCCTTGCACACGCCTGCTTGTGCTCCGTCCAGGTAGGCGTCGCGGCGATGAAGCACAGAGTTGAAAAGTGCCCTTGATCCCCAGTTCACCGCATCTGTGTGGAACTCCGCACCTTTCCGCACGAGTTTAATTGCCCCGTCAATTTCTCCCAGGACTCGTTCCTCCGGTGTGGCAGCGAGGAAGTTTTTCAATTTGGCCGCAGCAGCAGCATAGGCCATGTTTGCTGTGGAGTTAGCCCTCAGACTAGCCCTCAAGACTCTCTTTTCCTCCTTGAATTGTGCCGTTGCAATTTTAATCCATTGTGGACGTTGCAATGAAGAGTCAATATCCATTTTGACCTCAGCTGTTACATACTCCGTCTCCTCGTACGTCTTGTATCGCGTGACGCGGGGAGCGCTAGCGTTACCGACCGAAAAGAAGAAAGTCCTCTTCGAAAGGTCCGGCGGCGGTGTAGGCGCAATAGCCGATAGCACTTTCCCCTTGTCCCTCAATACTCCTCCGTTCACCAACAGCTGACGGTAAAGCAGTTGTGATTGAGGCAAATTGTTCTGTGGCTTGACCACACGATCAATGTTGGCGTAACACGTGGCTGGTGGCTCGCCTTCCGCAGCTTCGGGAATAACTTCCGCAGCTTGGGCAAAACAAACTCGGTAGCGAATTGTAAACTTCGTCAACCACCCACTTCCACTCGATGGCTTCCTGAGCACTGTCCACTCCCTCCGTGGGGTCCTCCTCTCCTTGCGGCGCCCCTAGTTGTTGGGGCATCCCCCGAGTGTAATGTCGGCTTGCCCAAAAAAAACGATTGGAGAGGATACATGGCCTCCAAAAATCAAAAAACTCGTGGAACTTTTTTTTTTCTTGAGCGCTTCAAAATGCCAAAAAGACCTCGATCTTTCCCCCTCAGCCGTTTTTTTAATAATGGACAGAAACGGCCAAACTTGAAACCCTTTAATAGCACGACACATTAAGTCTTCGGGAAGCCCGATCTCAAGATTTCCATACAGAACTTTCACAATCGCCATTTGAAAACAATTCCAAAACTACCGCAGCGCTCCTTCATCATGGCCGCCATTATGAAAACTTCATTGTAATTTCATTTTTTATTGCTTTTATTTTAGGGCAAAAAGCCCCAAAACACTAGCTTAGTTGTAGATTAGGAGGGGCTTCCATTTATGGTACTTAACCTCCATACATGTGGATACAGACAACATTTGAAGTGTGATATTTTTTATTGCGTTGAACAGCTGCAACTTCTATGAAAAATTTCCACAACGATCGTTACCTGTCTTTTAACTTTAAAGTTAAGCATCCAAATTAACTGTTATAGCAATCACTAAGCTAGTTTATTTTATCCATTTTATACTTTATTATAATCTTTTGCCCCCAGAACGCTACCATTAGTCCGAACCAATTCGACATCGGCAATTACCGGACACGATTTTTTTTTGTGTAAATATTTTTCACCAAACCCGACTGGACCCATCCGAATGTTTGTACTAGCTTGCCCTTCAATTAAAACCATATATCTTAAAAAGATCTGTTCCCAAAGCAAACCCAAAGTCAGTCTGTGCAATGAAACTCAGTCCCCCCCCCCAAACCTAGTTGTGGTGTGTAACCCTGCAGTTTCGTTAAAGCTTATTTAATTTAATAGTAATGCTTTATGCATTACCCAAACCAAAGTATTAAGCTTTAACCAGAGCCTATTCACGATGTGCATATGTAAATAAACAATCCATAGTCCATTTCCCAATGTAAAGGCCTTTCACAAAGTTCAAGAGTTGAAAACTCAAACTGGCCGATCTCTAACCATTCCCTACTCCTTCAAACGGCTCTGCACCCAGTCCCTTTGTTCAACCGACTTCTCCTCCCACTTTCCATTGTTCTTCTGGCCATCCACCAATCAGACCCCCATAGCTCTCCTCGGCGTCCGCGCTTTGGACGCGAAAATCCTCTGCCCCAGCATAAAAAGGCCCCCCCAACCCTCACTCCGGAGCACAGCTCACAGATCTCTCAAGCTAGAAGGGTCACGCCGGTCGGGAGTGGAGATGTCACGTCCGTGGTTGCCATGCCGGGCAAAATGGTAGTGGTTGTAAGTAACTAGTTTAACTTTAGAAGTTTATCTTGAGGACCCCCAATTCTAAATTCATAGTCTAATTTAAACTAACCTCTAGCTTAGAGTCTTTATGGTTGGTAAGCCAAATCGGCATTCCTGGTCCCTACCACCATAATGTTAGAGTAGGCATCTCTTTCTAAAAGCCAGTTTCATTCTTTGTTCATTTCTTAAATGTAAACAAAGGGACGGTTTGATCCTCGTGGATTCAGGGAAACAAAACTGTTGGACGATTTGAAAAATAGTTGTCAAATATAGTTGTAACTTAGCGGATGCGGTTCAGCTTGCTGGGTATTCCTGGATTGGAACCCAAGATAAAAATGCTTTTTCTAATCTAAATTAAGAGTGTTTAAGAATCAACTTCGTTGTTCTTGTAATAAGTGAATTTTCCAAAAGTGTAAATTCTGTTTAAATTGTTTTTTTCAAACTTGTCAAAAGCAAACTAGTGAACTGTAAAAAGTGTTTATTTTCATTTTCTGATGTTTTAAAATAAAAACCCAGAGTTTTAAACTTCAGGTTCGTAACCTAGTGGATTAATTGTTTTAAGTGTAAACTATTATGTAGCCCTTTTAGCTTTGATACCTCGTTTTAAGCAATTAAATAATTCCCACCGTTGGTGGCAGTAAAATTACCGGTAGCATTAAGGTTAGGCCTGTAGTTAGGACACCGACGCTCTATCCCCTATGGCGGGACTGTAGCCCATGCTGTGCTTATTAACGTGAAAAGTCGTAATAATCACCAAAACTTGATGCTAAACAATACTCGTCAACCAATGATGTCGGGAATGACGTCCGCCGCTACACTGAGGTACTCGCGGAAGTAAGGCATTGTCCGTCATGTATGGGTCCTGCATGTCCGGTAACCCAGCCCCGGACTGCGATCCGGCGTCTGCGTGTCGGTCGTTCGGCCAAGTAGACTCGTTATGCCCCAACGCGACTCTCTTCTGTGAATTACACTGCACTAATGAACCGCCGTTCTATGAATTGCACTGTCCTACCGACGTCGATTCCCCTATCCGTGCACTCACTGATGTAGATTGTTGGGGGGGGGGGGGGGAAGAGATTCACATTCTATCCCTGGGTTGTTACCCAGCCGTCCGTTCCAAATGCCATAACCCGGCCATGCCCACTGACCCCCGTACGTGGCCCACTGGCTGTCTCAAGAGCCTGTAAGGCCCCAAGGGACGTTTGGATCGGACACCGGTCTGTCATCCCCATCGTCTAGTGTCCCAGACTGCGACACGTTCTGTCCGTGACTGCTCGTCTGTGTCCCGGACTACGAACGGATCCCGCTGTGCGCCGTATCCAGTCCGCTCATGTCCGTACTGGCGCCGTAAGGGGCCTGTCCCGGTCCCAACCCGGAGTGTGTCCGGGATGGTTCCGACAGCTGTTGGGAGGAAGTCGGTAGGGGCACGCACGCCCATAGACTCCATACCCATGCTGTTTAAATTGCTTAACAAACGTCTCCGTTTAGGGGAAGCATCATCATTATCAGCTACAGTACTTACGGCTTGAACGATACGTGGTGGGGTCCCTGGCAGCATCACCGACTGCACCATGACTTGTCCGCCATTTTGTACTGACGCCCGCGGCACTGAGTTAATCACTGCGGGCAATCGTGGTGCCTCTTTCGTCCCGAAATAGCTCACAAAGGTATCCAAAATGCCTTGGTGTGTTTCTAACGCACGTTTACGATCTGCTTTTTCTTGTTCCTTCTTTCTAGCCGATTCCAATCTCGCCATTTCTTCCGCCACCGCTTTGGCCACTGCGCTGGAAAGGTCCGACGCGTGTCCAGGTGTGGCTTTTGTCCCGGATCGCGCCGAGACAAAGGAATTGTCCGACGGCGTCCCGGCGTTCTGCGAAACACTTGAATCATCGCCCGATTCCACTATAAGTTCCAAACCCGATCATTATCTACATTATTTTCTAGTAATGCCCACTCGCGTTCTCTTCTCCGAAGAAGTGCTCGACGATCCGAATCCGCTCACGGTGCTTCGATGGCCGCCACTATTTTTGGGTCCATTGCCGAACACCACTCACCACATTTGAAACTCCCGAAGTTGCAAATTCTGCATCTGCGGCATCTAGGATGTGGGTCCCGCTGATTCAACTTCTTACCGCACTTCCCGTTACCATTTCCAGGGCACGATGCCCGTTTCTTCGAGATATTAGACGAATCTATGTTCGAAACTGGAAATTTTGCGACCGATCACTATCGCGTCCCAAAACAAACTGTGAGGAGAAGCGGGAATGGGGCGCCACCTGGCGGTGGTTATGGGCCCTGGGGAGCGCCATTGCAAGGACCAGGAGTGCTTAATTTTCATGTTTGGGACGGGTAGCATTTCCAAATAATTGTAAAGCATTAAAAGTACAGGTAAGTATTTTAGGCTAGCAGTAAAAACACAACCTCGTTTTGTGGCAGGTAGTGGTCGCAATTACCGGTTATTTCATTAAACGTTTAACCTATTTTTAAAACGTTCGGTTACCGTGTAACCGAGTATTAACAATGTTCACAAAACAATTGTTAAAAAAAATGTTTAGTAAAAACATAGACCATTGTTTATTGGCATTATTCAGTAACAGCTTAGTAATAAATGCAAACCATTGTTTAATCAATCGTAGGTTTAATTGGTACGTGCTGGATCCACATTTTTTGGATTAAAGACGGATCTGATAGTCAATTATTCACCGGCTGGCGGTGTAGGGTGTTTTCCACCAAGACGATTTTTCATGGATCCAGTTGATCCGCCTGCATATTTTAAAACTGTACCGCAGAATTCACATTTAACTGTCTCAGCAGAAGTTTTCTTAAGGTGGCATTGTAGGAAAAATATTACCTGACTTGGCTCACGTGGTGAAAAAAGACGTAGCTATGATGATTGGCGATCCAATTGTAACCACGATTGACAGCTCAGTTAAATGAATGTGCGCGAAATACTCCGGGTTGCTTGGACGAGACTACTTTAGAAGTTTGGCCGTTGGTGATGGGGGAGGGAGGGAGAAAAGTAGTGAAAGTCAAGTTTTAACTAAGTCGCGCTGCATGTCCATCGATGCTATCTTGGTGGATTACGTTTACACGAACACGGAAATTAAAATCCGTTTAACCGAACTTGCCACGGTTATCGGTTACACGTTTAACCGTTGCTACCACTAGTGGCAGGGTTGGAAAAAATCATGATAATTTGCAAAAAATCCAAATAATCGATTTTTTTCCCTAAACTTAAGTAACAATTATTTAAAAGTTGTGGGAAAAAGCTTTAACAGTAATTATAGCAACTTAGTAGGCTGTTGTTTCATACTCAAGATAGATTCAACAGTACTTACAAGAACTTAGTACTAGTCTAGTCGGCTATTGTATTATACACTAAGTAGCTGCTACAATAAGTAACTAGCCTAAATGACAACTTACTAGGCTATAGTTTCATGCTCAACGTAGCTTCAATTATGGGAACTTGGTTGGGTTTCCTATTCAAAATATCTTCAATTTTTTCACGAATAATTAGATCGTCATTTGCTAATTGCTATTAGTCAAAGACACTTGCTTAGTTTCCTGTAACTTTTTGATTCATAGATTTAAACAATAACACTAAAATTGGCAGCTTTCCCTAAGCCTAAATGATTTCGAAGTTTTGATCCCAGAATCGTACGCCGCTTCCATAAGTCTTTACCCATAACAGATGGGAGTCATAACCTTAGCCAAATAGTGAGCTAGTGTTAGAGCTTGCTGGAAACTTTTTTGGTTATTTATCTTTTTTGCATATTTCCTGTAGTTTTGCATTAATTTCATATTTAATTTTAAAATGATTTAAATCAATGATTCAATCATTGATTAAATCATTGATTTAATCATTGCCAACCCTGTTTTGTGGTGACGTCTTGGAGGGTCTAGGACGAAGTTGTAGATGGTGGAGGGTCTTAGGCGACGGCTTCTAGGGGATCGCAGGGAAGAGAAACAGCAGCACATGCAGATGAGACTGCAGAAGTAGAGGTGGTAGCCGCGTGTAGGTGAGACCGTTGGTTGGTAGGCAGTTGAATAAAAACCGGAGCGAGAAGCCGATGATGGATCGTGGAAGAAAAACGTTGCGCGAACGTTGCAGTATTGTCACATGGCAGGAAGAATGGAACTGGAAACGATGATGCCCAACATGGTTGAATACGTAACTGATGGTCTGCTCTTTGTCGAAGTACATGGAGAAAACAAAGAAACAGTCTGTAGAAAGGAGGGAGGAACAGGAACCACAGCATGTTCTGAAGAAGACCGCGGGAGGAAAGAAACAAGTGCATAAATGTAGAAGTACTGTAATGCAGGAGACCGTAAAATGTGCGACCGTGCAGAAAACGAAAACGGCTTGATGATAAGAAGGCGCGGAAAAGTTGTGACCGGTCGCAACGGCTAGAACACGGTGAGGGACCAGTTCCTCGACATTATGGCAGAGAAAGTTCTGGAGTATTGGAGAGATGAAAGAATCCCTAAAGCAAGGCCCGGAAGCCGAGGGCCACGCCGGTCGCCCTATGTTGACAATCTGCATACGGTAGAAGCAAGCCCTATTCACTCTCTCCGAAATCTGCGCAACTTTCCATCTATAGCTCGCGCGATCAAAACGTGCTACACCATCTGTAGGAAGCGACTACAAATTAAAGCTTCACCACCTTTACTTCCGGGCCAATCCAAGACGGTGGTGTCGTGCACTTTCGTGCGGTAAACCACACATGCATGGTTATTACATTTCATAAATTTCCCAGCAAGAAATTGCATCCATATATAGTTTTGAAGTGGGTGAACGCCAGAATGATTATGTTTTTGTACGCTGAACTTACCACGTTGATATGAAAGTGAAACGCTGACAGGGCTTTATTTAATTATGCTCTGAGGCAGGTGCTGGTCACGTGGCTCAACCGTCTTTTCCCCAGGTTGCATTCTCGTGGCAAAATTGAGAAACTAGAATCTCTGCCCATGCTCTGTCCGTAGTTTTGCACGCGTTGCTTGAAAGGTAAGTCTAGCAAGTGAGTTATCCCGTAACGAAAGTGTAGTTATTAATTCATGGTGAAATCTAGGTGAAATGTGGCGAAACACTTGCTGGGCCGCCGGTTCAGCTGCGTTTTATTTAGCTATGCTTTTCTACAGGAGGCAGGCACTGGTCACGTGGCTCAGACGTCACTTCGCAAATTTCCGCAGTTGGTGCTCTCGTGGCGAAATTGAGAAACGGAGTCTGGGCCGGAGTTTGGCGCGTGTTGCTTTAACGGTAAGTGTAGCAAGTGAGTTTTCCCGTAACGAAAGTGTAGTTATTAATCCAAGGTAGAAGCGTGAATGAAGGGACTGCACAAGCAGTCAGTCCGGAAAACACAGGAACAAAAGTGGCGGCCGTGTCAAACTGACACACACTGTAAGTGGTGTTTACAGTGGCGTGGGTACGATATCACAATTCAAAGTTCACACTTCACCACTAATAATGAACACTTACAAACTCAGCCTCCGGAATGGCGGGAACAGATGAATCCGATACAGTCAGGAGGACCGGGGAACCAGCAACAACGGCGGTGGTGATGGAGTCTTTGGAGTGGAATCCATAATGGCGGATGTGAGGACACAGAAGGCAATGTGTTTGCGCACGAAAACGGTTCTATGTCTGACGAGAATCACAAGAGACACGGGACTCGTGACATTAGGGAGAGAAAAGCCCGGATGGAAGAGGGATCGTTAAAAAAGACAGGCCAAAGGGGCATGGTGGCCCATTACCGACGATCGAGTTGACGATTGCTTTTTAAGAGATCCGCCCATACTAGGCTATGATTCTGCTCCCCCCCCCCCCCCAAATCCGTGAGAAGGAAGCCGTGAGAGAGCATGGAACGGTCTAATTCAGGGAAGGGGATGCCTGACATCAACAAGTGAAAGTTGATTGCTGAAAAACAACCACCAGCGTGGAAGGATTACTGGTCGCATCATGGAACGAACGGTACGCTGAATCTTCTTTGCCATGGTAGGTGTTAATTTCTTTGAAATGCCCAGCTTGCCATCTGTGCATCTTGCGTCGTGTGCTACGCAATGCGTCTGACATGTCTTGTTTGTATTTTCAGTTCATTTCTATTGGTTTTATTATAACAGCGTAACAAGAGAGAGAGGAGCACCGCAACTCAGGATGTCAATTGTCCTTTAACACGGTCAGTGGGAACCGGGACTGGAACATCTTCGATGTCACTGCTGTCTTCAGAGTTGTCGGACCGCTGGGGAACGATTTAGGTGATCTTGGGCGGCGTCACAACATTCTATGCAGGAAACGATTCCAGAGGAGCGAGGCAACGAAGACGAAGGTTCAACACCGGGGCTGGCGAGAAAACAATCAAGAAACCCCTGGAATCGGGGAAACTTGGTTGAAAACATGCACCGGCGACTGAGGTGCAAGCGAGAGAAAGTTCGGGGAACATAGTCCTGAGGTGGCTGCGTAGGGATCGGGCATCGGAGAGGTGGACAGCGGGCAGTCAAGCGGTCCCAGCGTCAGGTGGGCACAGAGACCGTAAGGAGAAGAAGCCGACACATTGAACGATGGTGGAGACGCCATCGGAAGGGGGACACAAGAAGGCCCCAGTTTTCGGGGACTGGAGAAACAACAACCGGCTGACGAGGCTTGAGCGTTGCAAGAGACCGTGGATCGGAAGACTGGTAAGGTGGTAGTGGAAGTCACATATAAAGTCACCGTTGAGGCACCGCATCAGGCGGCTAGCCGAGGGACAAAGGTACGATGCATCGAAAAAAGAAAGTATGAGCCGAGGAGGCTTCGAAGAGAGACCGGAAGGCGACAGGCAGGAAGTTAACGAGGTCGAGGAGACCGTATAGGCTTGGAAAATACAGGCCTTCCAGAACGGTGCGGAGGCGCTGCTTGCGAAATCCGAGGGGGATGACGTGGCCTTGGCCCCGGCGACCGGATCCTATTGGGGAACTGAAGGGAGACCGTGGTCCGACGTAGAACACAGGTACAATTCTGTGTAGTCCAAAGGGCAGAGAAGATACTTATGACATTTTTAAAAGGCCGGTCTCCAGCGGGGCCCGTGGCGAAGGAACACCACTAACGGTCGCATGGGCCGAAGGGTGTGGTGAAGTCATGATGAGACAGCCAAAGTGAAAAAGAGACCGAAGACAATGGAAGAGATAAAAAGGACTAAGGAAGGAAGAGATGATGAATACTCCGGCGCGAGCGTCTTATATACCAAGGTTTGTGCTGACGCATGCGCAAAGAAGGGAGCTGAGAACCTGGCAGGAAAGACTAAAATACCAGGGTCGATTTTAGTTTTTATTACCTATACGAAAATATACATTACCCGTTTTCTCATTAGCAGTTTCCCCTCTTTTGGATCTCTTATTCCCTAGCTTGAAAGTTGTCTTCCCTGCCAGGCTCGTAACCTTACTCACTGCGCATGACCGGCACTAGGTTCAGCTTTATACGCGGAACACAGCACAATCATCTTTCTTCCTTCCACCATGAACTTTGGTCCATCAGAGGGAAGACCAGGGCGGGTAAAGGTAATGTATCTTTTCGTATAGGCAATAAAAATTAAAATCAACCAAGTGCAGACCCTGGTATTTTAGTCTTTTTATAGCCACAGAATATACATTACCTATTTTCTCATTAGCAGACTTCGTCACCTGGCGGTGGGCAAGGTTCGAAAGACCCGCGTTACGAGCCGGCAACCCCACGGAACATATCCTGGTGAAGACAACCGATAGTGCTACAATCCCTAGCTACGGGAACCACAGTCCCATGGAACGAAATCTGTAAGAGGCGTCATGAAAGCAGATCGGGATAATAGCTACTAAAGGCCCATCACCACGGGGTAAGGTGAGAGTCATGCTTAGAAAAAATGGTGCGGGAAGTAATAATGCAGACCGTAACCACAACACAGCCGTGCATCATGAAAGGAGATAGCAGCAGAACGTCAAACGGCGTGTTTAGCAGTTGAGATGGTGGTGTTGAATTAGAGTTGTGCAGAAAAGTCCTGACCGGCATTAAGGTAGGGCACAATACGCAGTATGCGGAATCGGAGCACAGTATATAATCACTAGTCTGGAGCGGAGCACGCAGAGGGGTGACAAGGCACAAGTAACATGCCCCAGCGAACCAGTTGTGACTGTCTACCCTCCCACTCATTATTATATTTTTATATTGGAAGGGAAGGCAGAGTGTGGTTGAAACGGAACCGTGGTAGGAGAACATGCAGGACACTGAAGCAGGGACCCTCGTGGAAGGAATCGGAAAGTTAGAGTACGTTCGTGAAGAATGAAAAGCCACCACAGGTTCCTAAGAGAGGACCCGGAAGCCAAGCGCAACTCCCTTAGCCCTTTGTCGGCAGGGGGAGCAGGGGAAATCTCTTGTAGAGACGTTGGAATACTGACGTGTTATGCCTGGAGAAACTGGGATGAACGAAGAGGCATCATCAAATTGCCATATACGTTATGTGGACAATTGCTGACAATCCAGGGCGGTGGCTGCTCTCGACCAAGCGGAGACCAATGGGCAGTTGCTGTCAGAAGCCGGCACACCAGAAGCAGCCGCGGAATCAGACTGGACAGGTGGGGTAATCAAACGAGAGGCCGTAGCGGACGGGTCACGGAACGGGGATGGTAGCGATGAAGTGGCATCTTGTGGTAGCGACATGGTCGGGTTGGTAAGTACAGCTGGGGACGAATGTGGATGCGACCGTGGAGAATGAAGACGGAGACTTGTCGGCCCACAGCGAAGTCGTCCAATTCGGGAACGCAAGCTATAAAAGGCTCGCCAAGGGGATGTCGGAATAGGTGACACCCAAGGCATTTTACTCTTTAATAATGCATAATTGACGCGCAGTGACCGGTGGCATTCATGCAGACGATCAAGATAATCAGAAACGGCAACATTCAAGGCCTGAAGTAGAAGGTTCTCGTTTTGCAAAGCTGTAGTGGAATCAGCAGCAGCGCTTAGTGTACGCAACTCTATTGTTTTCGGTAAGGAGAGACGCAAAGGCTTCAGTGACCGAAAGGACAAACCTAATGTTCCCATCCCACGATGGATAGGTCCAGAGCACGGGTGAGAGCAGCGTGGAGCACCGAAGCTGAAGGAAACGGAGATGGTTCGGATAAAGGTGGAGTTGAGGCCGGAGAGACTTGCCCGGCTAGGCGAGGAAGCGGTGAAGCTACGATGGAAACAGGTGGGATGCTGAGCTGTTGGAAAGAATTCCTGACGGTACGGCGATGGCAACCACTTTGTCAGATGCCGAATGTTGTTGAGGACGGAAAGTGGATGCCGGGAGCGAATGTTGATGTCGGAAGGGTGCCAGCGGAGTGGAGGAGACTGCCGGTGAGGACACTGGCTGTGTAGTAGGGGCTGCTCGAGGGGCGGACTTGGGTGATCCTAGGTGGATGGAGAACAACAGGATCGCTCAGCGGCTAAATGTCTCTTCCGTCGAGCGGCTCGCATACGAGACTCTTTTTGCCGTTTGCGAATCAGTCGCCATTTCTTTGGGGAGATGGTAATGCAGATACTGCAACGAAGGGTAAGGCCATCACACTTTCTATTAGTTCTGGCAGCATGGGTGGGGGCCAAAGTTCACCCGCTGTCCTGTAAAGCCAATAACACCCGCAAGGCTTGGGATCGGGAACATAACAGAGTGGACGGAACAGGGTCCTCGGATGACGAGGAATCAGAAGACATGGCGAAACCAGAGAAAACAACAGGGAAGGAGACTGATGTGAGCACAACCAACTTTATATCTGTTTGAAATAAAGTAACCTAATATCTTAATTTGTTTTCTTTCGTTCAAATTGTAGAGTAAACCACAAACCACAATTTAACCTGTTGCTCTCTGGATAACATATGTGCAAGAAAGCTTACCCCCCCTCATAAATTTTTTCAGGAAATTTTTGCGGATCACTTTTTTTAATTTGGCTCAAAAAAGTAACCAGCCAGGGCCAGAGAACCGACAAAATATTTTTTCACGGCCTTAAATAATATGCTGTACTCACAAAATGTCAAAGCTTTCGAGTACATACCAAAAATTCACTGCAGAAATTATACTTTAACAAAAGGAATAATCTGATAGAAAATGATACTTCGTTCTTGTGATA
Organism: Lithobius niger; assembly: GCA_023313725.1. NCBI lineage: Eukaryota > Metazoa > Arthropoda > Chilopoda > Lithobiomorpha > Lithobiidae > Lithobius > Lithobius niger. Next base: position 176,961 of record JAHWFP010108959.1, on the reverse strand, counting down.
GATCTTAGTGCCAGATAATAACGTACCTTCTCTAGGGCTATTCTTGCGTGTGTTTCATAGACTTGCACTGTGAATTTGTCTCTCACGCACTGGACCTAGTTTAAAAATAAAATTCATTAGTCAACGACCTAAGTTTAAACAAAAACCATTGGTGGCAAAGAATTTTTTTTTTTTTTTGATAGATTAATTGGCTGAGATGCGGTGGCACTCCTATACGAGACTACACGAAAATGTTACGGCGGATTTCTACATCACTGCAGAAAACTAGTAAAAAGAGTCAAGAGTAGAAAGTATTGATTCGTACATTAAAATAACAAATTTGGCATCGGATAATAACAAAAAATGTTGGTATCGGACACCAAAATCGTCATTTTTACACTACAGCAATCATTGGAGCATCGGTTTTAAGCAGATATTGAAACAACGGAAATCCACAATTTTATTAAATCATTTTGCGGACAGATGTGCATATAATTAATTTCTGGGTGCTAAATTTTAGACCTACAGAAATTTTAAATTTTATTTATAAAAACCTCTTTATTTTTGACTCGTTGAAAAATTTAGCTGTTTCACACTACTTTAACCCTACTGACGCCAGCCCGAAATAGAGCACCCACTAGCCTGTTATGACTTTTGCATAAATAAATATGTATGTTAGGTTTGTGCCCTAGCAGGTGTCTATTTACGAGTGTTTTTCAGTTGAAGAGTGACCAACGCAAAAGTACTTTCCCCTCCATTGGGCTACTTGAGATAGCGATTTTAATTAGTGGGTGGTGGGTTTGAATGGGTTTAAGACTTAATAGAAATTCCAGAATTTCTCGTAACACAAGTGGGACAGTAAGGAGTTGAAAGGACATTCTGCTCTCGGGGACTGGCAAGACCTCTCTCTGCTCAAGCCCATGATTTTGGTGCAGTTTCCTGCAAAGCAGAAGGCTTGCAGTATTTCATAATTAAATGTGTAGATGGGGAATGTATATAGCACAATATATGTAGATACAAAGGCATATGTTGTGTTGCTTATTGACATCCGAGAACAACATCAACCTTAAGCGTTTGGAAGCAGCAGCGTTTGGTGGCAGCAGTACATTGTATAAATTAAGGCTAGAGTGTTGAGGAGTCAAATCCTATTTCTTTAATAAGCTTATATGTCTGCTTGGAAAAAGGCAAGTAGGTGTGAAATTCAACAATGGCGTTATCGGCGGATTTACCAGATGCATATGCATCACGGCGTGCTCATGGGTCGGACAATGTGTTACTAAAACGTACTAACACTAAGCAAAATGGTGCTAGGACAAATGACCAAAATGGAAACAAACACGAAGTACTCAGCATGAAAGGAGTAAGGGGAAAGCCAAATGATAGCTGTAATGGTGCTTACAGGATATTGAGGTGCTTACTGCGTAGCACCGAGATCTGGTGTGGTCTGGATAACTTTAGTAGTACTTTGAGTGGCAGTTTTTACTTTTGCAGATCGGCAGATCAATGCTGATCAAATTAGAGAAAACAAATGAATTTCCTTCCGGTTCGCTATCTACTGCGTAGCCTCCATCGCATATAAATCGAAGCGGAGCGGCGATGCTCACCTTTTCGATACCTCTTTCCTGCCCAAATGACGACAAGAGAAGAGGAGGGCGGAAGCAAGGTAATGTATTTTTTCAATAGGCAAAAGAAACCAAAATCAACCAGGTAACACTGGTATTTTGACGTTTCTAGTTGCCTTGAAAAAATCTATTACTTTTTTATTTTAATCCCTATAGACTTCGTCAAGGCGGCGGGCGCCATTTGAACGAGCGCCCTCAGGTAGCGACCGGTTCCCTTCACAGAATGGACCAGTGTGTAAAAGGGGTTAAAGTATGCGACGGGCGGCTACGAATGGCCTGACGCGGTACAAGCCGTCAGCGTGATGTGACATATCGCGGAGGTAATGGGAGGTAAAAACGATAGGGTGGCGCCAGGAGGCGGATTCCATAATTTCCGTGATGGAGACGTTACTATAGTGAGCCCACGAGGTTGAGACCGCTCAAAGTCTGTGTGCTGTTATTCTCATGCCTTCCGTAATGCAGTCGATATCCAGGGCTTCATAGGCCTGAATGATTACGCTCTTAATCCATGAGACAATCATCCGTGCGGAGGTCTGGCCTACTTTACTGCCGAAGGGAAGAAACAGCTGGGTACGGTTACTGAGTCTTTGAACGAAAGGAGGAATGGGGCATGAGAGTGACACCCTTGTAATCAGGCAGGAAGAAGCAATCTTGTTCAGTTGCGGACAGGGCCTGCAGCTCACTACAACGGAGGCATGCGGCTAGAGCCACGAGGAACACAGTTTTCCTAGTGAGGTGACTGAGGCGGGCGAAGGCCAATGGTTCATAAGGAGTGGTCATGAGGGCTGTTAGAATGATGGAAAGGTCCCAGTCGGGAAACTGCTTAGCGACACGGGGACGGTCTAGTTGAAATGAGTGGATTAACGACGAGATCTTGTAGTCCGTAAGGAGGTCGGTGTTCTCTGAAGCCCGAAATACGGCGCCTCGTAACCCTTCTTTGAATAAGGAGGTAAGGAAGCTGAGGAGGTCATGTATAGGTCATCTTTTCCAGTGACTGTCATAAATTCTGGTGGTAGAGGGCCGGATGGCGCGGGAAGCGATACAAGAGGCCTCGTCAAGTATGCCTGTAGAGCGGAGGAGTCGGATGATAGTAGCCACCCGTGAAGACATAGCGATGGGAGGTTCCGGTGGTGTATTTTGCCGCTGTTCTGGGAGAGGAGGTCCGGACGTTGTGGCAGTTGCCGAGATGAGTCTATGAGCAGAGTGAGTAGGAGCGGGAACCAGGCTGCCGACGGCCAGTTCGGTGCGATTAGGAGAAATCGTCCCTTGCACCCTGCAATTTTGCGGAGACAAGGGGAAGAAGGCGCGGAGGTGGGAACACATAAGCGTGGAGATGATTCCAGTCGAGGGTGAGCGCATCCACTGCCCAAGCTCGGGGATCCGGTAGCGGACTGACAAACAAGGGTAGTCTGTTGTTGAATCTCGTGGCAAACAGGTCTACCAACGGCCGTTGCCACAGAAGGAAGAGGGCATGACAGACGGAAGGATGTAAGGCCCCTTCGCTGATTGGAGGTTTTTGGCGAGACAGAGAGTCAGCGATGACATTCAAAGAATCCGGAATGTGGAGGGGAAGCAAACGGATGCGGTGGGTGATGCAGAATTGAAAAATCTCGGAGGTTATCTGGTGGAGGGTGGGAGAACGTGTCCCTCCGCCTTTGCGGAGATATGCAACGGCAGTAGTGTTGTCGATATGGATCTGTACTACTTTGGACGCAAGATGGGGAAGTGGCGAAGGCCGAGGAGAACTGCCTGAAGCTCGAGGTGGTTGGTGTGTTCCAACATCTTCGGCGGCCAATATCCGGAGGCCGTGAGATTGTCGACATGGGTGCCCCATACTAGTTGAGAGGCGTCTGTGAAAAGATGGTGATGAGGATGAGGTTCGTGGAGGGGAACCGATTCAGGATGTCTATCCACCAGAGGAACGTAGCAACGGGAAAGTCCTGACCACGCTGCTGAGGAGGAAGGGAGATGGTGGTGCAGGGGTCGCCCCATTGACCAAAGCGGTAGTGGTGGAGAGGTCGTGCCATCCACCTCCCGTAGGGCACTAGATCTGCAAATGAGTCTATGGTTCCGATGGCGGAGGCGAGGTTCCGGAAGGTGTGGAGCGGTTGTTGCAGGAAGCTGCGTGTGGCTTGAAGATGGGACGAAATTCGTTCTGGGGATGGCATGACAGAGCCTAAGCAGGGAGGAGACGCGACTTTGGGAGGTTTAGCCCGAAGCCCAGACGATGAAAAAGAGACATGGCGGTGGACAGATTTCTGGCCACGGTTAGTGGGTGTTGATGAGGAAGGAGACAGTCGTCTAGGAAGGCATGAATGCGAATGCCTTGTTGGTGGAGGCTGGATTGGCTGGAGGATAGTAGTAAAAATGCGAGGAGTGGCATTGAGGCCGAACGGAAGACAAAGGTACTCGTACATGGTGTTGTCTAGTACGAAGCGGAATAGGTGGCACACAGAGGCATGAAGCGGGATGTGTAGGTATGCGTCGGCAAGGTCGAGGCAGACCGTCCAATCGTTGAGCTGAACGAATCGCGGATGGAGGACATGGTTTCCATTTGAAAATGTGGGTTTGTGACAAACTGGTTCAGAGGTATGAGATTGAAGATAAGCCGGGATCCTCCTGTTTTCTTGTTGCAAAGAAAGATGTTGCTGTAGAATCCTGGGGTGAACGGAGGTAAGACAACGTGGATTGCCCGTTTCTGAACTAGGGATAAGATCTCCGAGCGGAGGGGTGTCTGAGGAGTGGGACTGGTGGTCCCATGGGGGATTGCCCATGGGAGGAGGGAAGGAAAACCTTGGATTGAAACCAGAGGATATTGTTGAGAGAACCAAAGGATAGGAGGTGATTTGGCACCAAGCGTCGGTATAAAGCGTCAATAGGCATTGCGACTCCTAGTCTTAGAGCGGCGTCTTGTGTCAGAGGATGAACGTCCCAGGGGGCGGAAAGGTAGAGGCGGAACGGGAAGCCAGAGGCGGAGGGCACTCGGAGGGTCTGTGGTCGCTGACACGGTCAGCAGGAGGATCTGCTTGCGGAAGGGAATGAGAACGCCTGGAAGTGCAGGATTTGCCGTAGCGAGGTTTGCGCGAAATACCCAGGTGAGGAGCCGCTTTAGGGATGAGGCCCTGGAATAGTGATTCCGACTCGTGAATGGGCTGATTGGGAAGGAGGTGGTGGGTGGAGGCGTGGAGATTGGGCGCCGTGTTAAGCGCAATTTCTCGCAAGAGTAACGTTGAGTTAAATAGGGCACGTGTAAACCAATTCATTGCGTGGTATGTCGCAAAGCAGCTTTTGCGGAAGACCTGGTTGATTAAAAAAGTCAATTGACGCGTGTCATCCGGAGGGTCGGTATATAACCGTTCGCATAATGCGTTTGCGGCGGTGCTAAGAACATCCACCTGACAGGCAGCCCGAAGGCCACGGATACGGTTGTTGTCTCTAAGGACAAAACGGGATCTGCCGATTGACAAGGGGGGTAAAATGCTGACCCGAGTCCAATTTGGCATCTGCTGTTAAAAATTCTGATCGTGGGTAAGTATCAAAATGCTGTGGATTGCCGGTGCCATCGCTTATCGGGCGGAAAAAATAATTCTCACGGCCTTGACGAGGCGGTGGGTGATCTTTGTCTAGTTCGAGGGGAGAGCCATTCCCCAGTAGAATGCCTTCGTTGCGGAGGAGAGTGGTGAGGATGGTCGTCGGGTGGTCGCGGAGGCCGAACCCGAAACCTGTAGCCAAACCCCTGTTCTTTGAGGCATCAGCCGCGGAAGCGGAAGGTTTATACAAGAAACAATCCGGAACGATTTCTTCAACTGTCCTCATGAGTTCAGGAAGAGGGATTTCTGACGGGTCAGGGTCATTCTAGAACGGAGGTTCTGGCAGGCCCGAGTCAGACGGGTCTGGGAATAGTAAGGATCATGGTTCGAGCCATGAGGAGGAGGAGGCGGAGGCGAAGCGGAAAGCGGAGGCGGAGGCGAAGCGGAAAGCGGAGGCGGCAGGCCCGCAGAAGCAGAAGACGGACCAGCGATAGGAGCCTGAAGGCATTGGCGCTTGGGAAGAGAGGCTAGCCAAGCGGAGGTGTAATCCTGTGATTTACGTTTGAAGGTACGTAAGGATGAGTCCATTAGTGAATGCACTTGGGAAGGCGTAAGGGGTTCGTTAGTACGCCTGGATGTGTTAGAAGAACGGGATGATAAGTCCAGAGGCAAGACAGGGGCACAAGTGGGGGAGTTCCGTGCCTTGAACTGTAACTTAAGCTGTGCGTACTGTTCCTTGGTACGGGCGAGTTCGGCTGACAACGACCGGAGGTCACTTGACGGAGGCGGTTGGCTGCACGGAATGGGAGATGTGGCGGCGGTATTGCACTGCGGAGGAAAGGATTCCGAGAGCAGCGGATGCGAAGGCTCCAACAATTTCTGTCCCGTGGAAAGTTCAAGAACCTCCACATTCTCCAAGAACGGAGGAACTGACTAAGCTGATTGGCAAGGAAGGGGGGGAATTCCCTAGGCGTCCCCTTTGCTCGCGGCATCTCGAAGCGGAGGATGGAAGCGGAGGCAAACTCGACGTCTTCAGCAATGTGAACAACGTGGCGTATAGAGAAAAAAAGGTGAGCTTACCGCTCCACTTCGATTTATATACGATGGAGGCTGCGCAGTAGGTAGCGAACCGGAAGGAACTTCGTTCGTTTTCTCTAATTTGAACAGCATTGAGAAGGGAGAATGGAAATAAAAAAGGTAATGGAATTTTTCAAGGCAACTAGAAACGAAGTTTACAAGCTCAGATTGAAGTGCAAACGTGATATTTAGCCAGTGAAATGAATAAATGCATGTTTAAATAGAAGGACTGTTACTATGGTTGAAGTTTGGAGATTTAAAATTAAAAAATGTACATTAGAAAGAAATGTCCGCTAAAATTCTTAGAGTAAATTTGCCGGAACCAGTAAAGTTGAGGAACCTAGTGTCGTCTAAATAGTTGCATAAATATTATAAATAAAAGGTTAAATATACCAGCTTTTGTCCTGAATGCTATAACGCATTATAAAAAGGATATTATTGCAGCCGCAAACAATAATGTTTACAATGGACGTTTTCGTAACAAACTTGGTACCTTAGATTAAAATAAAAACGTAGAGCCTCTTATAGGCTACATGTATGTGAGGTTAAGTGCCAATTGACAGCCCCTCCTAAAACAACACTAGGCTTTTTCGCCAAAAGAGAAAAAAAGGTAATTACAAATATACAAGCTCTTGAAAAACTGCGACTGGAGAATTGCGTGCAGTGTCGGTCAGTTTGAGTGTTTTTTCAAACTGTTGTGGTAAATTACTGGGGATGATTTTTAATGTTCTGCTTTCGCAGAAGTCAATTTAATGTTCCAGGCTATTAAGGGCTGAAAATTCCAGTTTGTCCAGTTTTTCGTGGAGATACAGATGTTCAAAGACCGAGGTCTTTTTAGACCTATTGAGCGTTGATGAGCGATAATGAAAAAAAAGTTTGTTGCGGAGAAACGATAAGCCCTCAGGTTTTTGGGAGTTTTGGGTCGAGGTCATCTCTCAAATCTAGGGTGAAGACTAGCTTCTTTACAGGCCCCCTCGAGGGAGATTTTATTTAGGTTTCGTCTTGAATCCGAAATAAAAGCCTAAAACAGAAAGTTAGTGTACACAGGTATGCAAAACACTCAGCTGCCAAGCCACTCTGATCTAAATTTGCAAAAATTATCTTAATTTAAGCAATCATCAAACAAAATTGAGAAATACAACTCCTATTTAGTTTGTCATCTTCCATTAATACAAATGCAAAGTCTAAGGTTTTTGGGATACTTGTTCCTATCCCGGGATCTTTTACAAAATTAAAATTACCATTTTATTATTTTGGGGACTAATGTTTTTGCGGTAAAGTTAAATTGAGTAAGAAAATACATTTTCAAAAAATACTAGTTTTACAGAAATAAACTTTTCCGGTGGTCCGCGCTGCCTGTGCAGGATTATTGTACACACCTTTTGAATTTTAAGTAAAATCAAAGTACAGGTTAAGTTTTTGCAATTGTTAACTGTTAAATGATACAATCTCGCCATCTAATGTTTTAACTCGTCAGCCGTGCACAGAATGCTGTTTTGTTTTAGCCAGGAAAGCATCGAAAAAAAAACCTCAAGGCGCACACCCTAGGTCCTAGCTTGCGGTAAGGATCGGAATAAGGGATACTATAAACGCTTGGAGAAATCTTAAAACTCTATTTAAAGTTAACAAATTACCACTAGAATGGTTTGAGGTTACCAAACAACTTGTTTACATGTGAAAATTTAAGCACAGAAGGGTTTTGAGGTAGGCCCCATAACATAATTTCAGTAACACTGAAAGGTTTTAAAATGGATGATACCAACAACCTTTTAACGACAGAGCTAACCGTTTTCTCTCAGGGGTAGACAGACATTTTTCACAAAGAAAATGTTTCGTTAAAACTAGGAGATAGGCAGGGACCACGAAACTCCAGTAGAATATTCCTAGCAAATATTTAAACATGCGTCGTTACAATCTCTGTAATAATTCTTCCACACAGGAAGGAGTTGCATGATAATGTTAGGGGGAGTAAAACATTGGCACTTAAAATTCAGGTGTAAGGATCCGAAATGGGAATAGCTGAACGTTTCTGTAAGTGAGGATGAACTTACAAGAGACCTCTTAAAAACATTAAAGATAATGATTTTCAGCCAATTTTACTGAAAATGAATTATTATACCACGGCTGTGACATCACGCTAACTCAACGCCACGCAAAATTTCTATAGGTTAAATCCCGTTAACCGTGAGCGGAAGTGTGCGTCATCGCAAAAAGTGTGGGTTATCAAGTTACCCCACACTTTTGCCGACAACCCATACTTTTGACACTTCCGGATCAGACGACCGGGAACGCACACATCAACAACAAAATACAGCGTCCAAAAACATAACGCAATAAAAACGTACGAAAGGAATTACTTAACTTCCTAGGATGTCCCAAATGAAATCTTATACCTGCTAACTCTCACATGTCTGCCCCCATACCTCCCCCTCCACAAACTAAAATGAAATGACCTTCATTCATACCGACACACCTATTTGTCTATTACCATAATTTTGAAACAATACTCAAACTACAATTCTCAGACAATTCTACAAACTCGAATATAGAATTATTCCTTCCAAACAGCATCGATAAACACGAGCGAGTCCAGAGTGAAAGCTTGGCACCGACGCAACTAACTCCTCCTCCCCCTACCTCCACAAAGTTGAGCCAAAGGACTCGTCTGTCTATCACTCACTTCCACCTCCGCAAACTAAAATGGGCTGACTTTCACTCATATCGAGATACTGATTGAAGCAATTTTTACAAAACACAAACATGTTTTAATTAAATACGATCGATCACAAACGTAACGCTCAAATTCAAAATCAAAAATACTCTCAGTACGGTATTTTGCAAATTTTCGATAGGCCTAATGGTCCGAGTGGTGTTAATTTCGGTCTATCTTCTTCAGGCTTCCTTTCTTGTAGATAGGAGAGACCGAAATTAACACCACTCGAACTATTAGCCCTATCAAAAATTCGCAAAATACCATACTGAGAGTATTTTTGATTTTGAATTTGAGCGTTACGTTTGTGATCGATTGATTCCGAACATTCAACGTAGAAGATGGTTCATTTTTTCGCTGGAATTAAATACGAGTTAGCGGGACATCCCAACCGTGGTATCAATCATTTATTGGTGAG
>JAHWFP010108959.1:140894-163763 GCA_023313725.1 Lithobius niger | reverse complement strand
GAGAGGATTGCGTTACACCACACAGAATCCCATATTCAGCAAATCCTTGACGTTGTAATGTTTCAATGTAATGAAACGTAGAAAAACAATACCACCAGTGTCCATTGAATCTACGATGACGCAAGAACATGCGAAATAGTGAGGGCATGATTTAAATGGAGTACGAGTCTATCATCAGCTTCTTCCAATTCTGATCTACGTGCTGGAATTTGTCTGACTATCCCATTAGCCAGTTCAACACACAATGCAGGATTATTTTTCTAGCCACCCCCCCCCCCCAAAAAAAAAAAGTTTGTGAACATCCATGGGCTTTTACCAGCAGCTAATGATGAAAAACGTTCTGAAAGGCTACTTTGTTGGCACTGAACTTAGAAAAGACTGACAAATCAATGCTCGTGAGAGTACTGGGGAAGTGCCTACTAGACGTTTCACCTGCTCAGCTTCCACCCACCACTTCGCCGTTAGAAATTCTGTTGATTTTACAGCATATGCAAGGAAAGGAAGAATGTAGGACTGAAGACTTTTGGAGAGTTTGCCGGACACGTTTCGTAGAATGTCAATTAGAGAAGACAGGCTAGATGTAGTGTCTAATGTATACAAAATGGACTGTGTGAAGTTATTTGAACTAGAACGTCAAGCAGAAGCTGTTCCTATCGTTGTCAAGATCAAAGGAGTGAGTACAACACATCCTGTCAACATTGGTTCATTTTGAGCGTTCAGTGCAAACCAAGTAGCCTTCCAGCACATTTTTCATCAGTGGCTGATTCTAAAACCCTTTGACTGTTCACAAACTATTTTTTTTGGGGGTCCCAGAAGGATGATCCTGCATAGTGTGTTGAACTAGCTAATGGGACAACAAATTCCTGCTCTTAGATCAGAATTGGGAGACGCAGATGACAGACTCGTGTTTCATTTAATCATGCTGTTACTGTTTCTCATGTTCAATGCGTCATGGTAGCATCAATGGACACTGACATCACTGTTTGTCCATGTTTACTACAATGAAACATTACAACATCAAGGACTTTCTGAACTATGGATTCTATGTGGGGTAAAGCAATCATCTCGAGCAATTCCAATATTGTTACTTGTTCACGTTGGTGGAGAATTGGTTAGCATTCTTCCTGCTGTACGTGCGCTAAGTGCAGGGGCCTACGCTCTGAAGGCCTGTCGGGGGCCTACTTAAGTTTTTTTGTGATGACTGATTTCTACGAAATGCTGCAAGAGAGTGGCCTCGTTAACCATTTCCCGGGCCTAAATGGCCCTTCCAATACGTGGCTGCGACTCAACCAATAAAATCGCAACTAAGGCTGCGGCTTTGAAATGGCAAGACATTCAACAGAACGTCTTTTGGATTTTGGGCAGAATGAACTTTCACATAGTGTGATTTCCAAAGCATCTGATCAACCCTTGGTTTTGCCAACTGAAGATGCAGTGCAGTATGAAGCAAGCAATATCATAGGAAAGAGAACTCCTTTGCCGGACTTTGATAAAAAGTTAATTCCAACCATTTCGAGTAGCGCATTGAATGGCATACAACGAAAGCGTATCTGCAATGGTGTATGTGGATGCAGTGGCGCATCCAAGAATTTTGTTTGGAAAGGGCAAGAAAAAAATGGGTAAGAAAGATAACGTATTTTTAACAAATGCCAGTAATTTTCATGCTTTTGAAAGAAGCTTAATTTGAGAAATTTTCTTGACGGCAGCAAATTCCGTACTTCTTTATTTTCAATGAAAATAATTTTTCACACTTTGGGAGGAGGGAGGGGGGAATAAACACTGGCTCGGAGAATGAATTTGGGTTGTTGAGAGCATTGTAATATAAACCATCGTTATCCTTCTTGCCGCGAAAAAGATGTCAACAGAAAAAAATCAAAGTGTTTGCACCCTTACTGTTCTACTGAGGATATACAGGTACTAATGCTCACTTCAAATGTCCGGCCTACTGATCTTGTTTTCCCATGCACCTGCCAGAAATGTTCAGGACAGACAGTCTGTCCTTGCATAGTGGCTGACATGTCATGCTGTCCGTGTTTTCATTGTGCAATATAACACATTGACCCATTATTTAACCCATTGACCAGTGTTCTTTTTACTCGTAGAAAGTCTATTAAAGAACTATAACTTGATTAAAACTTAATTTCGAAGCTCTACTTTCATTTTATTGCAACAAAATAGTCGTTAAGTTTAAAAATTTCCGATTAGAATGCTTGTAGAACCTAAACGGCCACTCCAATAAAAAAATTGGATAGGACCAAAATGATTCAGCATTCCGAAACGAAATTTTGTTGTCTCTTGACGTTTTTCCACAGATGCTTAGTTTTGACGATTTTAGCGATTATTAAGAAGCTGTTTCAGAGACGCCATTTTCCAAAATGGCGGCCAAAAGGACCACATCTGGACCATGTGACCAGCGTTTTCTTACTCCCCTAATGTACCTAAACAAGGTACCAAAGAGAAATTTCGGGGACATGAATGTACATACAGAATGCATGTATGGTAGCACCTACACTAATGTACTGCGAAAATTCGCTGCTACTTCAAACGGAAAAACCAAGAGGAGTAGACAAAACGTTTCTACTTTTAAATTTCGTTCAGCCAAAGTAAACAAGACAACATGAACTTGTCCGTTTTTAGACAATTGAAAGTTTCAGTTGTATTCACAAATTAAGACATCTATAAGCATTAAATAAGACAATATGGCCGAGAATGGCCCAACATGACCGTTTTCTCGATAACCGTGAGATATGGAAAATAGGTATAGGACCTACATTGTAGATCACATTATTGTAAACAACTTGTATCCAAACCGTTATGTAACACTAACGGTTCTTGCGTAATAGGCAAAAATTGAGTAAAAATTGGACGCTCGTTTGGTCGGCATCTTTAATGCTAAAGGTTTTCAGCCTGGAACCCTTCAGAATCTTAATATGCACATCCTTTTGAGTAGGTTCCAGCAAAAAAAAAGTAGAATTTTAACATGTTCGTCTGCATATTCGCTGGCAAACGCCGCACGTTCCCAGCACCTTGGTGGACCGCCGGCAAACTGTGAACCGCTGGCGAACTGTGGACTGTGAACTGTGGACCGCTGGCGACCGGCCCGCTTGTACGTCTGTGATCACCTGAGCAAGTGAACGCAGCGCTTTTTCGCCCATTCCTTACGAAGTGTTCTGATCTCCTGCCTACCAGCTTACCCCTTTCTTGGGTGCGGGTGTGGCGATCTTGCCACTGGTTAAATCTCCGCCCTGTCCGCCTGCCTTTTTCTCGGGAGCGGATGAGGGTGGCAACCCTTTAGAGTGCTTCCCTGCACCTTTTCCTTTACCCGATCCTTCACTCTTACTTGAATGATTGACGCTCGCACTGTGTTTTCTCCTTCGTGGGCCTTGAAGATATAACCGCTACTAAACCCGTGTCCACCTGCAGTACATTAGATTTGTGGCAATTAAAGCATTCACACTCGTAATTAGTCCTGAAATTTGGGTTTGAAAGGCCTGCTGCATTTCACCCGTCTTAGTGTTCACGTGTTCGATCACTTTATTACTCACTGTCTGCTCCATTTTACTTGTCCGGGAATCAACCACAGAAACCGCCGTTTCCCTGGCCGCAATCACCATCAATCCTAGATACTAAATACCGATGTCTTGGTCGAAACTTCGACTGACGCTACGGTTTGTTTACTTTGGCTGCTCATCATAGTGACTCACCAATAACTACGCACCACCAATAGAGTTCTAGGTCTTTCAAATTTGCAAATTTTCGATAGTTTTTACAACTATCTTCATCAGGCATGAACTGTCTTCCTATCCACCAACGATCACAATTTGAATTTCGTGCCACACTACTAGTCTCCCAGTCGGCCTTGAGATGTCATTCATCCTAGCCGCTGCTGTAGTCGTTCTCACTCAGAGCTTGACTCGTTAAGTGCTGCTGTAGGGAGAAATCTTTTCCACTGCGCCTTTAGCTTGTCATTCAGTTCAGGTGTTACAATTTTTTTATATGCTGGGTCTTGGATGTTTAAAAGTCCCACAACTTCTTCTTGGCAATTTTGAATTGCGATCGCTTCCAAGGCTTCCTTGAAAGAGTTCGATTTCAACATTACTTGGGTTCCTTCCCAAGCCACGCAATATGAAGAACTTGCTCGCAAAGAAAATCTTACCAGCAGATGAGGACGTTTCACCAGCTCAACCAAACGAAGTCGGACGAGTGGAACCAAGAGTACTACGAAAAGAAACCGAACACCAGTAAAGAGAAATATGAAGAAGAGCTGGAAGAAAGAAGTGAAGGCAGTAGAGGTAGACGGCAACAAACAAGAAGTAGAAACAAAGAAAGAAGGTGACCAAATATATGATGAGGAAAAACTGCCCACAACATCAGGAGCGATTTACTGGATTCCCTGCAAAGGATGCCCAAAAGGTTATGTAGAAGAAACAAAACAAAAATTTCGCACTAGAGTCAGAGAACATGCAAAGGCAACATCCAAAAAAGACAGAAGAAGTGCAGTGGCAGTGCACAAAATTAAGACCAACCATGACATCGAGTGGGAAGGACCCCAAGTTATGTTGAAATCAAACTCTTTCAAGGAGGCACACCTCCGTGCCTTGGAAGCGAACGCAATTCAAAACTGCCAAGCAGAAGCTGTGGGACTTAAACATCCAATACCCAGCATATAAACAAATAACAAAAATTGTAACACCTGAACTGAATGACAAGCTAAAGACGCAGTGGAAAAGATTTCTCCCTACAGCAGCACTTGACGAGTCAAGCTCTATGAGTGAGAACGACTACAGCAGCGGCCAGGATGAATGACATCTCAAGGCCAACTGGGAGACTAGTAGTGTGGCACGAAATTCAAATTTTGATCGTTGGTGGATAGGAAGACAGTTTATGCCTGATGAAGATAGTCGTAAAAACTATCGAAAATTTGCAAATTTGAAAGACCTAGAACTCTTTTGGTGGTGCCTAGTTATTGGTGAGTCACATCGATCCTAGAGATCGTTCTGGATGAATCAATTTGTCACCGTCTACAAAACCGTCAAAATCCGCCATCGATCCCGAAGTCACACTTGCAAGGTCCTTCATAAAACTGGGTGCATTGGGATCCTGGCTCATGCCTGCCAAACGATCGTCCAGGCTCGACTTGCTTTTTACCGCCTTCTTTTTTAGCTGTGCTTTCTTTTGGTCCTAGTGACGCCAAGTGTACAGTATTTTCTTAACAAGTGTATACAGTTCACAAATTTCACACTGATTGTCTACGAAATTGCACCCACGGCACTGTCTGCACAGCGGGTGTAAATCCTTTGGCATTTTTTGGCACGTACACGAAGGAAACACGCCATCTCGTTAACGTTGTCTACTTCTTCGTCTCCTGTCTCGATCACTTCTTGTCCTTTTCCTTGATCGTTTTCTGCCATTGTTAGATGGCAGAAAAACCTCACACTCGACCTACCTCGATGCGTGCTCAAAAGCGAATAGGGTTTCCCCCACGGGAGACATGCGCCTGCAGCAAGAATACTGCGCAGCGCGCCTGGCGGAGAGAACGGACAACAGGCGTTAAAACCAAAAATTAAAAAAATTTTTTTTGTTGAGCATGGGAAGAGCCAAATTATGCGAATTTAGCATGAAAACTGAAGGTAAGTAATAAGCAGATAGTAAGAAATGCCCTCACAATGCAAGGTACACTAAAATTTCCTTTGTATTTCCATATATGTATTATACGCACTTTTTAACTACAATATATAAATTAGACCTTTTCCCCCCGGAAAACTGCAGCAGACAGCGTGGATAAAAACTCCAAAACACCAGTGTAACCTAGTTGATTTTGGTTTCTATTGCCCTTTGAAATATTCATTACCTTTTTTATTTGCACTTTCCTTCTCAATGCTGTTCAATATAGAGAACTTTAAAACTGAGGCTGCCCGTCTGATTCGCTACCCACTGCGCAGCTCTACTGTGCAGCCTCGCTAATATAAAACTCGAGCCGAGGAAGTCACCTTTTCAATCCTCCATAGTGCCCCAATGGCAACAAGAGGTGAGGAGGGTGGGACATAAAAAGGTAATGTATATTTTCAAAGGGCAATAGAAACCAAAATCAACCAGGTTACACTGGTATTTTGGAGTTTCTAGTTGCCTTGAAAAAATCCATTACCTTTATTTGCAATCCACTGACTTTGTCAAAGCGGGGGGTGCCATTGACACAAGCCCCCTTGGGTAGCGATCCGTTCCCCACACTGAAAACAGGAGAGTGTAACGGGGGTTACAGGATACGTCGAGCTGCCACGAATGGGCCGATCCGATATAGTCCCTCAGCATGGTGGACATGTCTAGAAGGTAGTGAGACGTGAACACATGCGTGTTGCCAAGAGGCGGCTTACATTATGTCAGAGATCGGAATGTTGCTATGAAAGGCCCAAGATGTAGAAATAGCACAGAGCTCGTGAGCCGTAACGCGGATACCTTCGTCCGCGCAAGTGATGTCAAGTGCTTCGTAGGCATGGACGATTACGGTCTTCAGCCAGGTGGCGATCATTCGAGACGACGTGACTCCAGTCTTACGGCTGAATGGGAGGAACAGTTGGGAGCGACCTCTTCGGATGAGCTTTGATGCTTTAAGATAGAATCGAAGAGCCCGCACCGGGCATAGGGAACGTTCGTCTTCTCCTAAAATTTTGGAGAGGGAAGGGACCATAAAAGGATGTGTGCGTTCGTCTGGTTTCTGGGTTTTTGCCCGGAACGACACTTGTGGGGTAAGCGTGACCCCTTCGTAATTCGGGAGGAAGAAGCAGTCTGATTCCGTGGCAGAGAGGGCTTGTAACTTACTGCATCGTAGACAGGCAGCAAGGGCTATCAGGAAGACGGTCTTTCTTGTTAGGTTGCTAAGAAGAGCGGAACCGAGAGGCTCATAAGGAGTGGACAGGAGGGTTTGATGACGATGGACAGATCCCCGTCAGGGAACTGGCACTTGATCCGTGGCCTGTCAAGACGAAAGGAATGGATGAGGGAGGAGATGCGATAATCGTTGAGGAGATCTTCACTACCCGCAGCACGGAATACAGGATTCAGGGCGGAACAGTATACCAAAATAGTGGAACCGCGCAAGCCGCTGTTGAAGAGAGATGTCAGGAAACGGAGGAGATCCTTCATAGGGGGACGGACCGGATCGACTTGTTCTGCAAGACACCAATGAAACCATCGTTTCCAGTGACTGTCGTAGATTTTATTTGTAGAGGAACGGACGGCCCAAGAGGCGATGAGGACGGCTTCGTCGTTAAATATGCCAGACGCTCGGAGCAATTGGACGATAGTAGCCACCCGTGAAGACGTAGAGCCTTGATGTTCGGGTGGCGGATCATGCCGTTGAATTGGGTGAGCAGATCCGGATGGGACGGTAGGATCCTGGGGTCGTCCACAAGGAGGTCTAGTAACGCCGGGAACCAAGCCGCTGCTGGCCAGTCCGGGCTATGAGGAGGAACAGACTGTGACACGACGCAATTTTGCGTAGAACTATGGTAAGTAAGCGAGGCGGAGGGAAGGCTAGGCGTGGAGAAGGTTCCAATCCAGTGTCAGGGCATCCACTGCCCAGGCACGTGAGTCGGGAAACGGACTGACGAATAGGGGAAGTCTGGCATTGAACCGAGTAGCAAAGAGGTCAACCATCGGGCGTCCCCATAGTGCGAACAGGGCCGAGCAGACTATGGGATCCAGGGTCCATTCGTTTTTTGGTGGGTTCCGTCGTGACAGGGAATCCGCGATTACGATCCGGGAACCAGGAATGTGAAGAGGGAGAAGTTCCACTTTGAGGTGGATCCATAAATGGAAGATGTCGAATGTTATCTGGTGAAGAGACAGGGAACGCGTTCCCCCTCCTTTCTTGAGGTACGCAACAATAGTTGTGTTGTCGACTTGTACTTGGACAATATGACCAGCGACATGATCCTGAAAATGCTGAAGGCTGAGTAGGACGAAGTTATAGATGATTGATGTGTTCCTGTGGTTTGGACACAGTGAGATTGTCGATGTGCGCCCCCCAATCCGTGAATAGGTGTAGGTGAGGAACCGGTTCGTGAAGCGGAACCGAGGCCGTGAGGTGCAGTACATCTGTCCACCAGCGTAGAGTCCGTAGCGGGAGGAGTGGAGTTTTTGCGGCGGTAGTAAGTGTGTCAGGCGGGGATCGCCCCATTGATCTGCTCGGTAGTGATGTAGAGGGCGAGCCATCCAACGTCCGTAAGGAACCAGGTCTGCGAACGAATCGATTGTCCCGACGATGGAGGCAAGTTCGCTGAAGGTGTGGCGTGGTAGATGAAGGAACCGACGTACAGAGGTTACGTGTTTTAGGATGCGTTCCAGGAACGGCATGACTGTAGCCTGAGTCATGTCGAAAAGGACGCCGAGGAACACGAAGGATTGGGCTGGGGACAGGCGGCATTTGGCAGGATGATCCCCAGGCCCAGGAAATGAAAAAGAGACACGACGGATTGAAGGTTGTTGGTAAGTGTTGCTGCGTCGGAATGAGGCAGGAGGCAATCGTCCAGAAAGGCATGAATGCGAATGCCTTGTTGGTACAGGTGAGCAAGGACCGGTCGCAGTACTATAGTGAAAATACGAGGAGCCGCATTGAGTCCGAATGGTAGGCTGCAGAATTCGTACACTCTTCCATCGTGAATAAATCGAAAGACGTGGCAGACAGAGGCATGAAGCGGAATGTGTAGGTATGCGTTTGCTAGGTCGAGTGAGACCGTCCAATCCCCTTGATGCAACGAGTCCCGGATAGAGGTGAGTTTCCATTTGGAAATGAGGATTGATGATGAAGTTGTTTAGAGGTTTCAAGTTGAAAATGAGTCGAGAGTCGCCTGACTTCTTTGGGCAAAGGAAGATGCTGCTGTAGAATCCCGGGGAGAATGGCGGACGAAGAATGCGAATTGCATCCTTGTGGAGGTGAGCACTTATCTCCTGTTGTAAAGCAGGTGGGCCGGAACTGTTCCAGTCCCATGGCGGATAACGAAGAGGCGGAGGAACCAGGAACTTTGACTTGAAGCCCTGGGTGATGATTGAAAGAATTGCGGAATCATGGGTAATTGTTTGCCAAGCCGGCGGGAAGAAACGTAGCCGTCCCCCCCCCCCCACCACCTGTGGGGGCGGAGGAGTGTCAGTAAGAGTCTCGATGCCGGGGGCGTGACCGGGAAGAGGAACGTTGTCGCTTGTCTGGCGTCGCAGCACGCCCCAAGGATCGACCACGTGCTCGTCCTTGGGAACGGGCAGGAAAGGGCGATGAGGAACGTGGTGGATTAGGCGGAACTGATTCCGTTGTCTTGTGTACCGGCCAGCTTTCAGCAGGTGTGTCGGAACGTGTGGTGGTAAAGGAACGATGTCGCTTGGAAAGCCGGTTCTTAACGGGACGAGGCTTTCTGGAGACGTCGAGATGAGGGGCGACCTTAGGAATCAGGCCTCGAAAGAGCGATTCCGATTCATGGATCGGCTAGTTCCGAACAAGAAGATGGGCGGAATTGTGAAGATTCGTGGTCGTGTTAAGTGCAATTTCACGCAAGAGAAGAGTTGAATTGAACAAGGCTCTAGTGAACCAATTCATTGCGTGGAACGTTGCGAAACAACTCTTGCGGAAGACTTGATGAATGAGGAACGCCAGTTGTCGTATGTCTGCAGGAGTAGGATCGGCATGAAGACGCTCGCATGGCGCGTTTGCGGCTGTGCTTTAAATGGGATGCCGCACGTAGACCCAGACGCAAAATACGATCGTTGTTTCTTAACACATAGACAGGAACAGCGGCTCTTCGTGGTAGGAACAAAGCGGAACCGAAATCGAGTTTGGTGTCCGCGGTTGAGGAACTCAAGACTGTGGATATGTGTCGAAGTAGCGTGGGTTTGCGTTCCTTCACCAATAGGGCGAAAGAAATAATTTTTCCCGTCACGGCCGAGGTTACTTGTCCAGTTCAAGAGGGGAACCGTTACCGAGGAGGACACCCCCGTTTCGTAGAAGGGTTGTTAGCAGAGTGGTTGATTGACCTAGTAATGGCTGCTGGTATGGGAGCTGATCTCGTCGACCAAAACCAAATCTTGTCGCCAGGCCACGATTTTTACTGGTTGGTTCAGCGGATTGGGATGGTTTGTAGAGGAAACAGCCAGGAACTATATTCTCCACAGTCTTTAGTAGATCAGGAAGCGGAATGTCAGTCGGATCGGGATCAGCAGGGAATGATGGATCAGAATGCTCTGAGAGAGAGGGATCAGGTGAGTAATACGGATCCTCCTCTTCAACTTATGGAGGAGGAATGGCAGGTATAAAATGTGATGGTCCGGGAACACGACTTTTTCTGGGTGGAAGCTAACCAAGCTGAAGTGTAGTCAGAGACAGAAGCCTTCCGTTTGAAGGTCCGAAGGGATGATCAGTTCATTCACTTGTGAACCGGTCAAGAGACCAGAGGAACCAGGAACGGCGGAGTGAACACAGCGCCGGGAAGAGCATCAAGACAAGTACAGCGGTGTGGGTGTCGGAACAGAAGTGGATGCGAATTTGGCTGCTACTTTGCGAGCCTTTAGTTGAAGCGTCAAACGAGCGTAACGTTCCTTAGCTTTAGAAAGTTCGCGTTGTATGGAACGGACGTCCGGAAAGCGGATCACTTGTCCGCAGAGAACCGGAGAAGTCTCAGTTGCCTCAAGAGGAATGGAGACCTCAGAAAGGAACGGGTTAGCAGGCGGAAGGAGTGGATCCAGAGATTCACGTTCCGCTGTGAGTTCCAATACTTTGACTGCAGCGGGCGGATACGCTGAAGTAGGCGAGGAAGAACGAGGAACCGGAACGGTGGTACCGTCCCTGGGCGTTCCCTATGCACGAGGCATAACCGGATCGGAGTGAACAGCGTGGCGCGTAGAAAAGAAAAGGTGATTTCCTCGGCTCGGCTTTAGTTTTATATTAGCGAGGCTGGGCAGTAGAGCTGCACCGTGTGTAGCAAATCGGACATGCAGCCTCAATTTTAAAAGTCTATATTGAACAGCATTGAGAAGTAGAATCCAAATAAAAAAATAATAGATATTTTCAAGGCAACTAGAAATTTTTTTTTTCAAGTCATCACGCTTTTTCCAGTTTAGAACTACCATGAAAACGGGGTTTTACCCCTAAAAGTAGTTTTTACTTATCCTAAAATACTTACCTGTATTTTTTACCTGTGTTTTTACCTGTACTTACCTGTTTTTGGAAATGCCTTTCGTCCTAACCTTTAATTTAAACGCACTCCGGCCCCTTGCAATGGCGCTCCTTGGGGCGCATGACCGCCGTTAGGCGGCACCCCTTTCCCGCTACTTGTCACAGTTTGTCTCACTAGTCCCTAAGGACCGTTCGACGTGGGAGGAGGGAGGGTTCTTACAGGTAAGTATGTTAGGATAAGTAAAAACTACTTTTAGGGGTAAAACCCCGTTTTTACTACTATCCTAAAATACTTACCTGTATTTTATTTATGCCGACTTTGTCCTACCCCCTAAGGGGTGGCGTCGAACCCTGCGCATTGCAAGTCCCTCATACTAGATTAAACTTCATAAAAGCTCAACCTCAGTGTGCTGTATACGTAACCTGCTTCTCAGTTCTGCTCAATCCTCACCACTCGCCCGCTGCTACGACGGGTTGTCATCTGTGGTGCAAGCTGGCAGTCTAGGGGAGTGATCCTACTGCTTGATTTCACCACTGACCATTCTTCCACCCGCGGTGCACCCAACGAATGCCAGCGATGCTGCCATCACTCGCCGCTCGCAAGTATCCAGGGCTTACCTGTCCCAGACACTGCCGAAAACTCGAACACCAAAGAGGCCCTTGAGACCTCCATGTAAACCTAACTCCACTGATGGGGACCATAACTTCCCCATCTAGCTAGGGAAAAAGCGCCTCTACTAAATAGGGGAAGGAGCCTCCTCAGGGTACAACATCGTTACCCTGGAGTCCCGGGGCTGATGTGATGCCACTCGTGACCAGTCACATGCCCACCGGCACACTCCCTATCTCGTGCTAACGCCGTCAATCCACTCCGTCGTGCTGCCGGAGTTCCTAATTGCATTGAGAGGTGAGGGTCCACACACCCTCACAAGTCTACCCTTAGATTACACACACCCCGGGTGTCCCATGCCACCTCTTCACCTGAAGATCTCTCATACATGTGCAACACAAACAAGCATTTGGGAGTGGCCAGCTAACCCCACCTGTCAAATATGACAAATTTTCACAACACACTGTGCTAAAATGACCCCCCCCCCCTGCCTGGGGGCAGGCAGGAGTCCAACACCACCTGAAGGTACCTGAGCCGACCTAATGGTCGGTTATAGTCCGCATCACGGACCTAAGTTGACACACCTCAATAAGGGTTGGCGCGTCAAGCGGATCACCAAAATCATAATATGACGAAAAAGGCACGGTGGGGCCAACGTCACAAGGAATACACGAATGCTCCCAACCAAGAACGCACACTGGTTAGCTGGGTCGAAATGTATCGACAAAACTTGAAACTATGTGGCGAGCGTAAGAATTCGTTTCATAAAATTATTCCCCAAAAGGCAAAAAGGCCACTGGGCAATACACTGCTCACCAACCGGGTACTCGCACCGGTCTGCTAATACCCAATAATTTTCAAGACACTTAAGTTAACGGTGTACCACTCCCTGCACGCAGTATTTCACTTCGTGTATAATATCTCGCTAGGAAATAGACTGCTCGCCAACTCTGCAGTGAGCCGAGGTTTAAATAAGAGCAACTAATAACTAACACGAGTGGTAAGGTACAAGTGCCATGATCGGCGTCTCAGCAGTCATCGCTTATGGATCTTCCAAGAACTTCACACAACAATATAAACGACCGAGAAAAATCTCGGATAATTTCGTAAGGCCAACGTACCAACAGTCCAGGGCAGTAAACACTATCTCCTAAAACACATGTCCACAGGTGTTGTACCATGAACGCAGCTGAAGGTCCAAGTAACCATGAAGACCGACCTTCACAGAAATCAGTTACCACCACTTCACACTACTCAATGCCACCGCGTTCACCGGCAATGTCACCAGGGATCCGCTATGCTTATGTCAAACGCACCCGACTGGAGTGTCATCTGCATGTGACCACAAGTGTGAAGCCGGGCGGCCCCCGTGCGCCTTCGGCCGGCTTTCGGGATGTAATAGACTGAACCGGCCAATATAATGGAGGTCAGTAGCTTTATCGCCACAGGACTCTCGACTGACCTTACCCAGATTTAATCGATTGGAAAAGTAGCCGTGATACAACATCGACTTACTAAACACAGCTCCCAGATCCAATACAATGGGTAGATAGGGAGCAGCCGCCATCTCTCCATCCCTGTCACAATGCGATTCGAGAGTAGCCTACTGAGCGTCAAATAGCCCTCGAATCACTGTTACATTTTCCCCAAAATCAAAACGCCTAATCATTAACCCCATCCTGCAAATCTGAGGCACAAACACGCAATGCTAACTAATGTCAGTTGCCAATCATAACTGCACCCCAGACATCCATCAGACGATGGTGTCAATTTACCATGCAGTAAACCCATGTACTGGCCATACTGCACTACAGCCTCCGAGTGGAATTTTACAATAAAATCATGCTATGACCAGGAGACTGTAATTTTAAATCTACGGCCAAAGTCTTTACGGCTTAAACTCCCTATAGTAAAGTGATAAAGCGAGTTTGATCACGAGTTCAAGAACCTCCGTCTCTGGCCTGTCAACATTCAGAATACAGGGAGACCACTCGGCACTGGGTACCCATACGAGGTTCGCCAATATTTTAATCTAG
Source organism: Lithobius niger (assembly GCA_023313725.1). Lineage (NCBI taxonomy): Eukaryota > Metazoa > Arthropoda > Chilopoda > Lithobiomorpha > Lithobiidae > Lithobius > Lithobius niger. The sequence goes on along the minus strand of JAHWFP010108959.1, from coordinate 149,962 downwards.
AAAACTAATTAAAACAGAGTGGCGAGTGCCATAATATTCGTCTCTACAGACAATTCAGGGCCCAGAATAAAGTGATTCGAATCGGCAATTTTTAAACAATTATTCGTCCCCAATAACTTACCTCGCCAAAATTTCAATCATCACGAAAAAGGAAATAGGAAAATATGTGGCGAGTGCAACAATAAGATCTTTTTAAGACTTATAAAGATAAGAATACAATGACCAAAATGTGGCAATGTTACACAATACCTTAATCGCCAATTAAATTCTCCTTAACCCTTTCCTTCACATATACACTTTTCTACGCTTCTACAGGATTCACACACATACGCATTTTTACGCGTTTTGTGTATCTCGCACTGAGACGTAATTATTAAGCAGTTTATTACATTTTTTAAGTCATGGTATTGAAGTTGCCTGGATGTTCTAGAATTAAAAATAAAAACTTGCAAACAGTTGAAAAGTTACAGCTTCATTTTCGACTGTGATGCACAATTGTGGAGAAACCGGTCATTTTCACGAGGAAATGAGGGATGAAAGTTCTCGTAAATGTCCGTGAAGTAAAGGGTTAAGGCAAGTTTATCCCACCTTACTACGAACCTAAAATCCTATCGATCCAATCGCCAAAATATACTTCTAAATGAATAGCAGTGGATGCCATCAACGTAATTGACGATCAAGGCTACTTACCAAAGCAGCCTTAGCCCAAGTTACAAGCGAACATCACGCTTTTGCTAAATGTCTATCGATTGTCTAAAATAAAATGATAGTCTAATCGAAAAATTGGCTGGTCGCAATAAATCCAGTAAGGATATCCATAGTCTATTGGTTGGCCTTCGGATAAGGCCAAATTGATTAAGGACGACTGACCTAAAGGAGCCCAAGAAATCACGACCGTGCGACTAACACCCGTGTGTGCCAGCGGTCTGGGACGTGGTCCGCGACCGCTGCCTATGCCACCACGCCAAACGCTCGGTAAGCAATCGACTAAACTGGCCCGATTTACCGGCGGTTTATTTGTCCTTTGACTCGGCGAGAACAGCGATAATGTGACTGCGACTGGCACGCAGGTAAACCGCAACTACAATCAATCCCCCTAGAACAAACCAAAAGGGTTAGTGTGAGAGCTTCTCCCATTTCTCCAATCCTGTTGCATTGTGAATCAAGGTTACTACGCATCAAGCCAACCCATGCAATCACTGCAACAGTTCCACTGGTGTCAGACAAAACACCACAACACAAATCGTAAAATCTCTTCAATACTTGTACGCAAACCAACTTGCAAAAACCAATTACATAAACCATACTTAATTAAATAAACCATAACCGTGAGCCACCGACACCAGCAAGTGGCAGCTACCAGCTATAACATCACGGTCAATAGCACAGGTGGGGTAGGGTGAGGGATGGTCTGCGTCACCTGCAGCGCATCGTCCAGTCACACGCTCCTATGCACCAAAAAACCTACAACGCCCACGTTTCAGGTTAATACCGACCATAGTAGACACCCAGCACGACCCGGGACAAAATGTACCAGAATGCACCAATGAAACCAAACAAATTAAGAAATAAAATTTAACAAAAATTAAATGAATAAAAAAAAAAATTTTTATTTTAAAAACAAATAACCGCTCCGATATACTCCACGCCCCAGATTTAGGATATACCGACGTATCGGGCAACTGGCACCAACACCATTCAAAATTGTAGTCAAGAATTTTACCATTTCCTATTTTGTATAAATTCTTCTTTAAATATTTTGGGCAACTGTCACAACCTGCAACATTCAAAATCGTAGTTACTATAATCAAGAAATTTTCCATTTAAATGTCGAGTCTGCAGACTGTCCCAGTGACATGAAGTCCGCCCATGTCCGCAAGGGTCGTGGACCCTGGGACTGGGCCTAGGACTGGTGAGGATGAGGACTGCCATCCCCCCCCCCCCCCCCCCCGATGACGGGAGTAGCGGTAAGGAGCCCAGCACCAACAGATGATCTATGCCAGAGGACCGACTAACCGCCCTAAGGTGTGACCCGGGCTAGCTATAACGGTCGTGACCGTGTCTGTGTTACCAAATCCGACCCGTCGTTTCCTTAGGCTAGGAAACGCTGCGTCAGACACATTACTTGTAATTCCAATTGATCCACCGGACACTGCTGGACGTGGACACCGACGGACACTGTCGGACGCGGACACCGACGGACACTGCCGGACGTGGACACCGACGGACGCGGACATCCCCGGGTCCCATGCAGTCCCGACTCAATTTGCCTGTCTAAACACTACACACAACGACTCGTCGCCTCAATTATCATCACCACAATTCACAAAGCACGCCCCATGGAGCGCCATTGCAAGGGCCCGGAGTGCGTTTAAATTAAAGGTTGGGGCGAAAGGTATTTCCAAACTTGGAAAGCATAAATAAAATACAGGTAAGTATTTTAGGATAGTAGTAAAACCTTTTGTTGCAATTTGTGGCCTTTTGTTGCTGCTGACACTTTGCCAAACCAGTTTGCAAAAACTAGCGTTGAAATCACGACCTGTGTAATGTCTGTAGTACTGCCATCTGGTTAATACGACAGCAGCTGAGGCCAGTTCTCTCCTTTATCTTGATGCACTCCTAGTCCCCTCTCCGGCTTCAGTTGTCAGTGGCTAAGTCTAATAGTAATGGGTCATTCCTCCTACCCTAGTACAACAAATGTAGGCCTATGTGCTCCATACCACATGCCTCTGCTACTTGCTACAGGGCTTCCCGGCGTAGGCATATTAATATACAGTAGTAGATTATCATAAATAACCTGAGGGGTGAAATAACGATTTTGACAACAGAATGGTTATGAACCTGGCCAGTGGCATGACTCAATGGGCAGGAAATGCACTAAAAAATAAATACTGTACCTACTGTGATACCTGTAAAATGCTGTAAGAAACAATGGTACTAATTCACACTGAGTAAAAACAATCCCACACATGACAAGTAATTTTGAAATGGACTAGATAGACAACAAGATACAGTCAGTTAATTTGAAGACGTGGCCACAGAGAATGACTTGATGTTATCATCGAGTGTTTAAGGCGTGACCTTGCTCCCCTGTTGCAGGTATATGAAAGGTGCACTATTGGCCATTCTACCAGTTATTAATACAACTAGGCATATGTGTAATAAGAAATCTCAGCCAATGGGCATCGTGCACACATTCTCTCAACCTTGCAATGCGATTATAAAAATAATAAAAACTGGCAAACTAGGCCACGCTTCCTCCCCAATCCTCATGCCAACTTGTCAATTTTGCCTGTAATGCATTTTTTTATTTACTGTACCAAGACTTTCTAATAGGACGGCTATCCATTTTTCAGCAAACCCCAAGCATTCCTTCGTCTCTGCCAACACTTGTTAAACAATAGCGAGCTGTTTGTGTGCATCTCTACAAAGTCTTATTATTGACGTGTCGAAAGAATTAGACTGCGAAATGGGTGACAAGCGCGGCCATTTTCCGCCCGGAATCTGTATATCAATTGCCCGGTAAAGCTATAGCATGGTTCGTACTTTGTCTGTAACCTAAAATTCTAGGACTTTTCCAGGATTTTTCAAGGACTGGTCAATGAAACTTTAAGGGGCAGAAATTATTAATTACGCGAAAATGAGACAATTAAAAGGTAAATGTGTTAAATATGAAATTTAATCAACCCTGTGGCAAGATGTGACGAATTTTGTTGCATAAAATGCCACTAGTGAAATGCACTACCATTGCTGTTACAATGAGTTTTGCTATTCGTTATTCTGATGTATAAATATACGTAGTACACTGATGGCCGACACGGAAAATGGAAATTCCACGACTATTCCAGTACTAAAGGGATTTTTTGAATTTTTCAAGGACTTTTCCAGGCCTGGAATTTCATTTTTATTTTCCAGTAGATTTCCAGGTTTTCAAGGACTCGTACGAACCCTGCTATACGCTCAACACACCTTGCATGAGACGCTCAGCAAAACCTCATTACGCTCCAGTAGCAGCCACTGCACACTTTCTGGCTAGTGTGTTAGTTCTAAACTCTCCACGTTCACTCACCCTACATTCAAAATACTTTACGACGTTTTAAACACTATCCTGAGCTTGACTGTGTTGAATTCGCCGTTATGTCTGGGCTCGATTGAGATCTCGTGTCAGCAAGGTGCACCTATCCTACAGGCAAAAACCGGCGATATTCGATACGTACCGAGTCATTCTTTCAGTGGCCCGACTTTTAAATCTAGTTAAGACTAAAATTAAAACTTGACCCTTACGGTGAGATCTTGGCGTACAGATTTTAATTGATCACAAACGTAGCGGTAATCCTGCTTATGCACCCAATGTTCTTTGACCATTGTTAAAGATTTCTTCAGTACTTCTACAGGTCTAACAGTTGCCGAGTCAGGTGCCTATAAAATAAATTAGGTTGACACACATTAACGTTTTATTTATCTGCTACCAAAGCAACAAGAAACAAGAAAATCGAGGAAATGAGATGGTTTTACCATGGTTTAAAGGTCGCCATGGACCTTTAAACCATAGTAAAAACATCTCGTTCCTCGCAACTAAATTTACTTACGAAGAAGCAAAAAGCCATTTTTCTACGAAATAATTATTACTTCTCGACAGTAAAACTTGGGCATAATAGAAAGCGATAACAAACACTGCAAATAACTTACTGTTGTTAACCGTAGGTATGGCTTCTCCAAATCTGAAGATGTTCCCACTATCGTGAAATTAGACCAATCAATATCAGCAGATTCGTCTGTGCCCTATTCATTAAACACAAAAGTCTTTATAAAGGGTAATTTTTTTCACACGCATTTTTTAACTGTCCCAATTTTGTTATCAAACTTTACCCCAGAGTTGCTGATGACAAGCATAAACTGTTTTAAGGGCTTTTGTTTTTTGGTACTACTGCCTTCAATGCCTTGAAACCTGGCGGCCCTCTTCTGAAGCCTTTCCGTCGTTTCTACGTCTAATTCAACACTGAACTGCTGCTCTAAGCTGAAACGCAAAAAAAAAAGGTGGACATCTTATGTAATTTAAGATGAGGCTAATTACACACGGTACAGGAAATAGGAACATTAGTTCCACTTATTCAATAAACAGCTCATTTAAAAAAAAAAACATAAAAATACCAGGGGCACCAGGTCGATATTGGTTTCTATTCTCTAACCGAAAAGACTAAAATTGCAGGGCCCGAACCTGCTTAATTTTAGTTTTTATTGCCTAACCGAAAATATACATTACCTGATTTAATTAGCAGATTCCCCGTGTGAGCTTATTTTTCCCCTGGAGTCTTGAAAGTTTTCATCCCTGCCAAGCTCGTACGGTTCTGCGCATGTGCTATGCTTGCTCATATAAGGTTCCGCGCAGTGGCTATTGGCATCATTTCTCCTCCTTCCAGAACCTAGCTCATGGAGGGGAGGCTTGGGCGGGAGTTAAGGTAATGTATATTTTCGGTTAGGCAATAAAAACTAAAATTAAGCAGGATCGGGCCCTGCAATTTTAGTCTTTTTATGGCCGACTAATATATGCATTACCCGTTTTAATTAGCAGACTTCATCACCCGGTGGAGGGCTAGGTTCGGAGTTCTCCCGCAGTACGAGTCGGCACCCCCAGGAAAGAAACTTTCCTGATGAAGACCATTCTGCTGCCCTAACCACTTTCACTCACTTGAAGTAAACCGTAGTATTTTGGAACCCATGTTAAGAAATGGGAATTTTGGTAAGAGTGATATTGGGGAGTGCGGTAAGCTCATTATATAATTTTTGATTAATATCACTTTGCATGCAGAGGTCTTTACATACGGGATACAAGCATAAGAGCATTACAACTAAATATGTTGAAAACATCTTACCTTGTGGGAAGGTGGCTTGACACAGAAGAACTTGAAGATGAGGACGGAGGGTGAAGTTGCGGAGGCAATATGTTGTATGAACGGAGGGTAAGTAGATGTAGGTCAAATGATAATAGTTTGATCATAGCTTCCGGACGCCTCGCCGGGCCGGAAGGACGTAGAAAGGCCGAAAAATTAATCACGGCATCATGCGAAAACCGAAAGCTACCCCTGTGGCTTTGGCACGGCAAGGGGTGAGCAAGGTAAACCCCCCTCCGCACGTCTAGTGTTCGGGTGTATACCATGAAAAAACAGGGATGAATGATGCAGCGTTGTCGTATTGCCAGACAGAGTAGTTGGACAAGTGAGACAGTGAAGGATTCTGCAGCGTTCGTTGCCAAAGGATAATAGGAGGAGTCTCGGAAGTGCAGGAGGTAGTCTCAGTGCTGGCATGTTGAGCGGAAACGGAAGGTGGTGTACAGGGTGTAGTGATGACTGAAACGGAAGGAATATCGTTCGGTTGAAAAGAGAGGGACACTTCTTGCAGTAGGACAATGGAAGGGCGTTTGGTGATGGTGTAACAGGAGGCAGCGTGTCGTCCTCTACAGATGACATAAGTTGTGGCAGCGGAGGTGGAAAACAACCTGCAGCAGTGGTCGAAGGATCCTCGAATGGGGAAGGAAGTGGTGACGGGGCCTCCTGATGCAACGACCTCGGGGCGGATAGCGGATTTGTGGTGATAGAATGTGAGGATGGTGAAGCAGTACCGATGGCGGAAGGAGCATTACGAGGGCGTCTCGTCCTGGATCGAGCGCAGTAATATGCCCGCCACGGCGTCGACGAGGGAATGGGTGATACCCAGTTATAATGTGCCTTAAGCAGGGCGTAATTTAGGCGTTGCAAATAGTATCACCTGTTGACCATTTCCATTTCATTTGTGAGAGCTTTGTTTGCGGCCCGAAGAATAGCATTGTCAGCTCGAAATACGTCAGTATCGGCAGCTGCTTGGCGAAAGGCCGGAAGGTCCGATAGAGAAGACCGGAGGGCTGTGTATTTCTCGGAAAATTGTTCGGTGAATTTTAGGACAAAATCAATGTTGAAGGTGAGGTTTTCCGTTTCCCGAGCCGAAAGCTGAAGGCCTCCAGTGAGAGCTTCTTTCTCACAAGACCGGAGCTGATGGAAAAGGAGCTGGCGGTGGTTGACCGCAGGGGATGGTAGTCATGTTTGTGGTATTACAAGGCATGGAGGGTCTGATTGAAGTGGAGGCTGGGCGGAAGCGGAGGGTAGCCAACGATTAAACTCAACAACGGGGTGGCTGTTTCTTGAGGCAGCGAATGGCGTAGCACAATGTTGAGACGGTGCAAAGGGGTAACGTGCTTTTTTGATACGTACGGAAGGTTTGGATGGCTCACTGGATTTGAAAAAAAACTGTTTTGACAGGTCGGTAGCCTGTCTGGTATGGCGGCAGGGAGCTGATTGCCATCATTAATACAGGAGGATGGTTGCGCTGAAATACAGGAGGATGGTTGCGCTGAAATAGGAGGATTTCCAGCCTACGAGAGACCTGTAGGAAGCTGATTCAGAGGGCGGAATGATCGAAAAGGAATGAGAGATGAGAGACATTCCGGAGGAATGGTGGAAGGGGTCGGTGGATCGATGGAGGGCGGAGAAAAGCCATCCTCTACTGTAGGAACGGATGAAGGCCTCATTAGTAAGGAAGCGGCAGAGGGCTGGAATGACCATCAAAGAAGGAGCGGAGGGAGTCCTCCGCGGAAAGGTGGTGTGTGGAACAGGAATAATGTGATGTTAGTAGAGGTACGAGGATTGGTCCTGTTGGGGGGCAATGCATAGTACAGCTGCACTGGTTGAAGGTAGAGAAAAGACCAGCGGGCTGCATAGCCGAAGGTTGTAATAAAAAAGAAAGGAGGGCTGCGCAGTAGGATGCGGCGGTGCGGAGGGATATCATATCTCTCTGATTTAAACAACAGCATGCAATGCTGGAGAGAAAGGAAGGCGATTGGTTCGTTGGTACCGGAACGTTCGGCTACAAAATGTTGAGAGGAACGTGAGGATAGGTCGAGAGGAGGTAATCGAGGACTGTCGGAGGAGGCCAACCTGGCTGCTACTATCCGCGCCTTGAGTTGAAGTTTGAGACAGGCATATCGTTCCTCAGTACGAGAGAGTTCGTCGGGAAGGGAACGTAGGTCCCGGTTTGGCGGTGGTTGACCGCAAGGGATGGGAGACGTGTTTGTGGTATTACAAGGCATGGAGAATGACTCGGAAAGGAAAGGATTCGGAGGCGGAACGGGTGGCTCCAAGGAATCTTAGTCTGTTGCTAGTTAGAGACCTCTACGTCCTCCGCAATAGGCAGAACGTGGCTCGGGTATGCGGAACGGGGAGTGTGGGAGGCGTCATCCGTTAGCACGAGGCATAGGAACGTGCAGGCGAAGGTGGAGGCGAACGGCAGAAATGCGGGAGGCGGAGGCTCGTGAAGCGTAGTGAACGGCGTGACGAAGAATCAGGAATCAGGAAGGGTATACCACCTTCAGGAAAATTTACCAGTTCAGCTTAAACACCAAAAGTTCCCTCATTAAATTTTCGATGAAAACAAAGGGCCGTTCACCTTCATTAGAACGCAACGAGGCACAACAATTTTAAAAAAGGTCGTTACATGGTTGTGGCTACCATCGAGCAGACGACGCGTGAGTGAGAGAACCACTGATTGTTCCATCAACATGTGGGAGGCACCAGTCAGGTTCATGAGTGGAACCTTCTTGCCCTGGAAACAAAGAATGGCCAGAGATTCAAGGGCCCTCAGATGCCCTCATTGGAGAGAATTGGAGGAAAGCAAAACTGACATGGAATTCCAAGCAATCTGGTCCAGCTGATGTTTTACATGCTGGGCGATGCGTTGAGAATGTCTCCCCTCTTTACAGCTGCAATGTATTCGCCTATCCTCTCGAGCAACTGTCTCTTGGTCTAGCCAATGTAGACGGCGTTGCACTGGCCGCATGGGCCACAGTAGGCCACACCACTCCTTCGGCCCAAGTGTGTTGGCAAGGACCCTGCAGGTGGAGGGGAAGGGGGTGGGGGAGACGGTGCACTCACAACTAGTGCATTGGCTGGGTTCCTGCACTTTTGGCGGGTGGGGTAACGATGCGTGCGTTGAATAGCCTGGGAAGGGGGTGCCACGGGAGGCGAGGAGGGTGGGGGGAG
>JAHWFP010108959.1:28900-140494 GCA_023313725.1 Lithobius niger | reverse complement strand
GCGCCTTCCGCAGAGCGGAGGGAGGCGTCTTCCGCAGAGCGGAGGGAAGCGCCCTTCCGCGGGCGGAGGCAGAGGCGGAAGACAGAATAACTGCATGTAGCAAAGGAATGCAGTGATGAGAATGGAGTCTTTGTAAGTAAGACCGGTTCATGGACGAAAAGGACGGCGCATCATCCACTAGTCTGGATGGAAGCAGTGGGAGGCAGAACGACCGTCCTTGGTAGGAGCGGAGGGACACACCTTCCGCAGGATGACGGAAGGTGGAGGCGGAGGAACGTCGAACGGGGAAGCTCAAAGAACGACCACGCATGGTGATTGCCCTAGGAGAAATGCCAACAATAGCCGCTGCGCGGGATCTTATATAAGCAAGCCTCGCACATGCGCAGTACAGTACGAGCTCGGCAGGGAAGACAACTTTCAAGACTCCAGGGGAAAAATAAGCTCAAAAGGGGAATCTAATTAAAACAGGTAATGTATATTTGTCGGCTATAAAAAAAAGCCAGTTTGCAAGTACTTCTAAATTAACAGCAACTACGCTCGATGTTGATGCCAGACAGTAAGCACCTCAAGACCCTGTAAGCACTGCTACAGCAGAGACTAAAGCCGACGCCTCTGGAGAGACCATGATTCTTGCTGGGCTCGGGCACCAGGGGCGAGGGCTTATACAGGAAACAGTCCGGAATAATACCTTCAACAGCCTGTAATAGGCCTGGAAGAGGAATCTCGGATGAATCAGTCTTCCACAAAGAGAGTGAAAATGAGCATGACAAGGAGGAGGATCGTTGAATGCGACCGAACGTTGGACCTGGTCCCCGGTCATTGAATCCGAACAGTCAATTCGGCTGGTGGTACTAGGCACAACGGCCGTGGCAGTTGAACTGGCTGGAAAGCCGATGATGAATCCGTTTGGTGAGATGGTCCTGGAGTGTTCCAAGAAGAGAATTTTGCCTTCTTGGTGGTAGAAGCAACCTAGGCCTGTGTATATTGGGTTCAGGGCCCCCACAATGGGGGGGTTAGGTGGAGTCACTGTACCCAGGCCCGGTCACTCAAACCCGCACGGCCTAAAAATTCTTTTTCGCTATGAGTAATGACTATGAGTAATGTACTTGGTTTGTGCATATTCTAAACTTTTTTTTATATATACTCTCAACAAACAACAACTCCAATCTAACGGCAACGAACACTGAGCAGGAGCACTGTAGTGCAAGCCTGTCAGCTTGTTAGGCATATAAGTCTTCAAATGTAAGCAGCCCGGATTAATGAATGCACTGACCCGTTAAGCACAATTGTGACCGACGAATATTACAACATAGTGTAACCGTTTTACGATTTCAGTCGGGGGAGGGGCCTGCTGTTGTAGTTAGTCCCAGGCCCCTAACTTTGATGTGGGGGGCCTGATTGGGTTTGCGGGGGCAGTTGAGGTGTCGATGGTCGCTTGCACTTGAAAGAACGGCACGCTGATTCCATGAGTTCATGGACCCTTTCCTTGAAAAAAGTGGCTTGGTGGGACGGTTGGCGACTTGGAACCTCGAGGTGATCGAGAGCCTTGACGAGCGCGAAGAGAGGTCAACTGGGCCCTTGGTAAGACAAGGTGGCCTGCGCTTGTTAGCAGAGCGTCGAGCCGTGACTTGAAACTTAAGGCAAGTGTAGGTTTCTTTAGCCTTGAAGACTTCCTCTTGACGTATCCACAAATCTGGCTTGGGCCGAGCTTGGCCGCATTGGATCCGAGACATAGTAGTGGTGTAGAGTGTGGGCCTGGAGGGCGCCGATGGGCCCACAGTCGAGAGAACGTGGGAATGGTCGTGGAGTGATAGGGCCCGCACAACGGGCATCCGTGGGCAAGCCGCGAACAAGGTAGAGAACCTGGGTAACAAAGGATCTTCCATAAAAAATTCGGCTGGTGAAGGTGGCAGATTGGCGAACCTGGCCAATGGTTCCCTGGGCGCACGCTTCGCGAGAGGTATAGCAGGGCCCAGATTACAATCCTGTCAGGAGAGAGAACCAGCACGTCTGAGACGTAGAGAAGAAAAAACGAAGCATCGGCTGTCTACGGCGCTTTTATTGACGGTGGCTGCGCAAGGCTCCAAGAACTCTAAATCTCCAGATAAAACAGCAAAGCAGAAGGAGAATGCTAAAAGCTCATGTAGCGGATATTTTCATGGCATGTAGAAACTTGCATGCCTCCTGAAAGGTTAGTCAAACACATGCATTAGCATCAGTCAATCAAGAGTGGCGCAAGTTTTTACATCGGCGTAAGCCGTAACATAAAATTTAAAGCAAATGCGCCGCACTGTGTGTTTCCAATACCAGTGCCCGAAACGTTATGAGAAATAAAGCTGCCGTGCTTGCATATATGCAACGCGGAGGCCAAACAAAAAAAATTGTTTGGTTTGCGTTAGGCAGTTCAAAAAAGTGGGGTCCATTGAACGAAAGTTTTTTTTTAACTCGGCTTTTTTTGTTACTAAATCAGAAAGTTTTACTTCAAAAATTGTAATTTATTATTTAGTTAAGCAATAAAGATTCATTCATGTTCACGGTGCAACATTTTTTTTGTTTTTCCAGGAAGCATAATAAACTATTTTTGTATAGTAAGATGGAGCGTCAAAATATGGAGGGGATTTTTTTTTTCCCTCAGAAAGAAAAAATGTTTAGGGTCGGCTCGTAAAAATATTTCAGTCGGGTAACACAAACCAAACCATTTTTTTTTGTTTCGCCTAAGCTTATCTAAATGAAAATTTAAGATTTTAAATTGATTTAGGGCGTAAAAAAGCAAATCTAGACAATTCTAGCACATACTGAAGGTTACTATTTTGCAGATAGTAAGAATTAATAGGGTGTAATAGGTAAAGATGGGTGAGGAAACGGGTTGCTGTAGGGATGCACCGAATACAAAATTTGCCCAATACCGAATATACAACCGAATACTTAACTTGCCGAATACCGAATATATAACCGAATACCGAATATACAACCGAATAGTTACACTATCAAATACCGAATATTCGGCACCAAACAATTTCTATATTCGGCCAAATACCGAATTACTCGGTTCTGTGCCGAATAATGGCCGAATAGGCCGAATACCGAATTATTCGGACGAATACTTGACTGAATACCTGTAACTTAAACATCTTTGATCATTTTCCCTTCTTTTAGAAATGTCGGAAGACAATTCCTCACAAACCAAAAACTAAATGCTTAGCTAAACATTCTTACATTAACACAATTGCATAAATATACAGGGTGTTCGGAAATTGGTGTCAAATATTTTGAGGGTCCGCTGTGTGATCAAAGATAAGAAGAAAAAGTCCCATAAACATGGGTCCGGAAATGCACCAGTCTTTAGTTACAGCACCCCCCCCCCCCCAGTTTGGGGTAAACAGTTCTTAAATACCTCGTAATGATTCACCGTTTCCATTCCAAACTCAGGATATGTGCCATATCATACCTGGTATTTCAGTACTTCATAATACAGTATTGGGTCGCACAACTTATCAGAGGGAGAGGTAATTTTCTTATGGGGGGGGGGGGGGAGATCAAACGTGGGGGAAGAGAGGAGTAACTGCTTTGGTCTTGTACTTTAATGAAACAAATTGTACATACCAGAAAAAACACATCGTATCACATTACTGTGTGATTGAAAACAATCGAGAAATGAAACATCATTAAGTAAACAGAAGATGGCTACTCAAAGTTTTACTGAGTATCATTGCATTTGCGGCTCTGCTGCAATCAACTGCAATACGCATCCGCAAAAGACCTCCTCTCCAGAACATTCTGTGACAAGCAACTCAAAAAGATAAATACGACGGAAAGCAAACTAAACGTAAGCGTTTTATCATAGTAGGTGCTCAAAATGACCCCCCCTCTGCCTCGATGCAGTTCCGAAGCCGCTGCGCCATGGACCGACGAACCCGTTCAAAGATTCCAGGGGTTGTGCGAATCTGGTTGCATCCATCCACAATCCTTTGGCGAAGTACATCAGCATTGGGAATTGGTGTACTGTACACGAGTGACTTTAAGTGTCCCCAAAGATAAAAGTCTAACGGGTTTAAGTCCGGAGATCTAGCAGGCCATGCTATTGGGCCTGCACGTCCAATCCATCTGTCAGGAAAGCTTCCATCAAGGTAATGTCGGGCCAAAAGGCTGAAGTGAGCAGGTGCACCATCGTGCATAAGCCACATTCGTGTCCTGACTGCCAGGGGAACGTCTTCCAGTAGTTGGGGCAAGTCATACTGGAGGAAATGGAGGTAGGTTTCTCCATTTAGGCGTCGAGGTAGAAAAAAAGGCCCTGCCAAATGATCACCAACAATTCCAGCCCAAACGTTTAGACTAAATTGTTGTTGATGTCTAGATTGTTGTACCTCGTGCGGATTTGCATGGTCCCAAAGATGGTTGTTGTGATAGTTGAATATGCCATCACGTGTGAAGCCAGCCTCATCTGTAAACAGGATAGACGGCAGGAAATGAGCGTCTGCTCCACATTCATGATTCAGTCGCACACAGAACGCTCGTCGTGGTGGAAGGTCGGCCTCGCCAAGACCTTGGACACGTTGCAAATTGTAGGGGTATAGCAGGTTACGATGCAAAATGTCCCAAATCGTCGAATTACTGACACCCTCTCTGCGTGCAATGCGTCGTGTGCTATCCGATGGATTTTCTGCTATGTGCTGGAGAACTCTGTCTTCCAAGCCAACAGTTCGCACAGTTCTGGGTCTTCCAGCATCCGATGTCCGTCTCCCAAATGAGCCTGTTTCCCGTAAGCGCTGGTGGATACGACTGAACGTTCTAGCACATGGCAAATTCCTCTCTGGATACCTTTGAGCGTAGAGACGTCGTGCTTCCAATGCATTTCCATCTGCAAGACCATACATGTAGTGCATGTCTGCCAGTTCGATGTCTGGATACTCCATACTTAGGGAAGAGAACTACCGAACAGTAAACGTGAACAAAGGATCACAATGTCACCTATAGATTTAAGTCATCAAGTGATTTAACAAACCCCTGTATTAACAAGAAGTCGTCTGTCAACCCCGAAATGTGGACTCTCCAAATGGTGTTCAAGGTCACCTTGTACAGATATGCGAATGTTCAATTTGAATTTGTGATTACAGTACTTTTTCGCATCACAAACGTTGTTGTTTCTGTCAATAAATGTTAGTACATTCTGGAAGGGAGATCGTAACAGGGGGATAGCAACTAATGAATGGCAGAGCTTGCCCGCTGTAATGTAACTTTTAAGACTTCTAAGTTATTGTTTTTTAGAAGTTGGGTTTTCAAGGATTTTTGTCTTTAACACTTAAAACTACAAAGAATCTGAGGTGGAGATTTACCTCCAAATCAAAACCAAGTTTATGCGATGATTTTTGTGGAAGCTGGAGCGTTAGACAAAGGCAACAAACAAACAAATAAGCAACCAAATTCAAATGTGTGGGTTGAGTACAGTAATGTTGTTCTCGCCGCTTCGGCCAATGAAACAAGTGATCATCCGAATTCTAAGGATTCCCCCACTTTTACGTTTTAAGCTTCTTTGCTTGAAGAGTAGAAAACAAACACATTAAATCCCTCACTTTTAATGGCGAGGATACCCGATTGATAATGTTTGGTGCTCCCCACAGAGATGTACGTACAGTAGTTGTTTTATTTTTGGAGGGGGGGGGGCACAAACTTGGAAAACGATGTAACCTACTTGGTCTTTACACGTAATGAAAGAAAGTACAGTACTACTTTCGATTGTTTTCAATCACACGATGTGTTTTTTCTACAATTTGTTTCATTAAAGTACAAGACCAAAGCAGTTACTCCTCTCTTCCCCCACGTTTGATCGATCCCCCCCATAAGAAAATTACCTCTCCCTCTGATAAGTTGTGCGACCCAATACTGTATTATGAAGTACTGAAATACCAGGTATGATATGGCACATATCCTAAGTTTGGAATGGAAACGGTGAATCATTACGAGGTATTTAAGAACTGTATACCCCAAACCTGGGGAGGGCTGTAACTAAAGACTGGTGCATTTCCGGACCCATGTTTATAGGACTTTTTCTTCTTATCTTTGATCACACAGCGGACCCTCAAAACATTTGACACCAATTTCCGAACACCCTGTATACTAAAAAGTATTCGCCAAATACCAACAAATCTTAACACTATTCGGCTGAAAAACGAATATCACTATTAGGCCGAAAACCGAATATCACTATTAGGCCGAAAACCGAATATCACTATTCGGCCAAATTCAGTATTCGGCCGAATACCGAATATCACTATTCGCCCAAAATCAATATTCGACCAAATACTGAATATCCCTATTCGGCCGAACACCGAATACTTGAATTTTTGGCCGAATAGGTCGAATACTGAATAATTACCGAATATTCGGTGCATCCCTAGGCTGCTGTACACTGAAAATTAGAGCAGGCAGGTAAATATTAGGTATGTAGTGAAAGGAGTATTTTTTAATTGAAAATAGTTTACATTTTGATCCTTATTACCCTATTGCCAATTAAATAAACTTATAAACAATAAATCCTTTGTAGCCACATCTTCAATACCCCACATAATTTTTTTAGTATGCAAAGCAAGCATTACCTTCTGAATGTTATGGACAACATATTTACAAAAAAAAAAAGAAATAAAATAATTACTTTTTATTTCTGCTCTTTCTTTTCTTATTTCCTGCGGAAAAGTTATGATTCCTTGCACGGCCACGGTTGAAATTGCCTTGAGATCTTCCTCTTGATGGCCCCACAATACTTGAACTTAATTTGCGACTACTAGAACTCTCCGAATTACTAGAGTCTGAGCCGCTACTGCTATTAATGAGCCACAAAACGTCATATTTAATGCTTTAAATAAAAGTATTTTGTAACACTTTTTAAAAACATTTACTTACCTACTTCTTCGTTTTTTAGATTTTGTTTCCCTTTCTCTATGAGATGGTGGTGTTCTTGACCTTGAACGTGATCTTGATCTCGATTTCGAACGATTTCTGGAGGAAGTATTTCTGCTACCCCAATTTGAATTGCTGCCTAACCGATTGTTTGGCATTTTACTTACACTGGGAGTTAGTCGACTTTGTAGTCCATTTGTTTGGTCACTGTGTATGCTGGAAGTAAATGGAGCAAAACATTAAAATACCAGGGTGAGGCCTGGTTGATTTTTGTTTTTATTGCCTAACCAAAAAGATACATTACCTGGCTTTTAGGGTTCGACCGAGTCCTGGTAAATACCCGGCCCAGTCCGGGTATTGCTAGTTTTGACCCGGCTCGGACTCACAAAAAAATCGACCGAGTACTAACAGGGTTTTTGTTGAAAAAGAATAAAATTGCAGGGCCTGCACCTGCTTAATTTTAGTTTATATTGCCTAACCGAAAATATACATTACCTGTTTTTTATAGCGATTCCCTCCTTTTGAGCTATTATTCTCCTAGAAGCTTGAAAGTTGGCTTCCCAGCTGGGCTTGTACTACTGCGCATGCGCAGGGATGGGCTGGCTACATATACTCGGCGCAGCCGTCCGATGGCATTATTTCTCCTCACCCAAAACCTAGACAATGGAGGGGAGGCCTGGGGGGGGGGGGAGTTAAAGTAATGTATATTTGCGGTTAGGCAATAAAAACTTAAATTAAGCAGGTGCAGGCCCTGCAATTTTAGTCTTTTTATAGCCGACGAAAATATTCATTACCTGTTTTTTTAGCGGACTTTGTAACCCGGAGGAGGGCTAGGTATCCCCGGGAATTAGTCCCTGGCGAAGACAACCCTGAGTCCTAGACCAATTTCACTAAGAGCCGACACTATTTGCGGGCTGAGGAGCAATTCGCTGTTTCGGAAAGTTTACATCCTAAGTGAGGTCAGGCAGTGCGGAAAACCGTTACAATTTAATAAGGGTTAACTGAAGCAGAAGAAGGAACCGTAAGCAGGGGTCTTAACACCGTGGGGTACAAGATAGTAAATCAGATAAAATTCCAAAATTGCCTACCTTGTTGGGAATGATGGTGCGCCTAAGTGTGAAGCAGACAGGCGAATGGCGCGTGTCGTCAAGTTCTTTAGTAAACTTGAGTGGACACTGTCAATAGGACGGGCTCTGGAAAGTGTGTGAAGTGGGCAGGCGGAGGCGGATGATGAGTGTCCTTATGATCAAAAGACGTGAAGAGTGGATACCGTCCGGATGTGGAAAGTGAAAATGTGTATGGCGATCACATGACGCGGCGAACTCGCAGCGGATGTGAGGAGCGGACACCGTCCGTAGGACGGACCGTGGTAAACTGGAAATGTGGAACACAGTTTCGAAGTTGAATCAAGAAGAAGGCAGCTGGTTGGTGTAGGACGAGGATCGAAAGGAATGATTTTCCAGAGGAAGAAGAGACGCTGGTTGTTGAATGCTAGACACTTTGCAAAAGGGTGAAGGCTGAAATTGTGAGTATAATGTCCTAACAGGGAGACAAGGATCGCGATTGTATCGTCCCCACATGGGAGGCGGATGAGGCGGAATCCATGCTGAAGATCGTTGTGTTGAGGAACAAGAGACAGACGGTAATGTCGTTTAGGGAAGGATACGGAAAACAAGTCCTACGCCTGTGGCCTTGGATGAAGGATATTGAAGTGGTTACCAGGAAACGGATGGAGAGATTGGTGAGGCGGACGTATGGAAACGGGTGTGTAGTTGTTTGTAGTGTGTGCGGATGGTAGCACAAACATACTGCTAAAAGTGATGTAGACCAGGTTGCATGTAATTGAGGATGCATTGACGTGAAGACTCTGCAAAAACCCATGAAATGCAAACAGGGCGGACGCCAAGCTATCCGTTGTCAAGCTTGGGTTGCCATCTGTCGAACTTGATTTTTGTTTTTGTGTTTGAAACACAGTACAATAGCGGAGTCAACTGCGCATCCGCGTTTAGCTAGAAAGAAAAGGTCACAACAAGATAGTGTCTTGTTCTGAGGATGCTTACAACAATTGAGGGCCAGAAGGGTAAAGACGGCAACGGTGAAGGAGCTTCTCGGTAAAGCGCAGCTAGGGACGGCGATGAAGGTATGTCCGCAGGACGAAGACGAAGCGGTGAACGCATTGTGGCAGAGGATGGGGCAAGTCTTAGACGTTGAATGTGGGAACGGGCACAGTAGTAGGTCCTCGAAAGGTGGAGATGCAGGAAGTGACGAAACCTAGGCGTTGTGCACACGGAGCAGAGCATAGTTCACATGAAGGGAATGACAACCACGGTTTATCAGTTCACGCTAATGGGAGTATGTATCGGAGGAGAGTCCTTGTGGACATAAGGCAGGTAGAAAGCGGATGGTTGTCCTGGAGGATGTTGCTTGCGAAATGTAAGGGATGTGGTCCATGTTGGATCGGCCCTTGCGAAAAGTACCTCTAGTTGCTTCAGACGGAAAGGTCGACAGCAGTACCGGGAGGATAGTGGATTGATCCTTGGCCACGGATAGGATGGATCGGTCCTTCTCCCAGCTGCCCCCGAAGCCGGAATGAAGGTGGCCGGGAGCGAAGCTTCAATCGGGAGATCCCTGGAAGCAGAGAGCATCCTAGTAGAGATCATCCTAAGATCGAGGATGAGTAGGACATATCCTACGGGATGGTGAAGCCTGCTGGTCTCGAGGACCAGCAGACCCGAAGAAGAGGGATTTTTTTTTTGGACTTGGAGTTGTACTTAGGCTTGCTTCAGAGCTTGGACTATCATTCTCACTTCTTAGCTGCGCGTAGCATCCGCTGTCCTGATTGATGCTGCTTTCGTCGAATGATAGTCCATCGATTTGGCGAGATGGAGACGCAAATACGGCAGTTACATTCCTGTCTGTCACAAGCCATTAGGACGAGGATCGAAGTGATACGTCGTAGAATTATTTTTTTTCGAAAAACCTAGGCAATTAGAAGCCTTGGATGAGGACTTCCCTTCTTTGGTTGGTGTAACTTCGGGTAACAGGATTTTTAGATGAAGAAGAGGTGGACATGGTGAACGATGAACAGGACACGAAAACTGTTAGGCGCGCAGCGATATGAATCGCGAGGTGAGTGACTGTAGAGGCGCCTGGCAGTGAGAAATGGCAACACTGTGCAGTTAGCGGGTGTAGTGCTGTAGGCGGGACCAAAATGTTGGTTGAAGAGGTGGAGGTAAATTTTTGACGAGTGTATAATCGTAAAAATTCAGGGGATTGTAATGTTTGAGGAGGCGACAAGCCATGAACTGATGAAGAAGGGGACGAGGACATAGTCCTGGTAGATGTCCTTGTCTGGATCTAAGCGTCCTAGGACGAAGCCGTAGTGAAGGACCGAGTCTTCTGAAAAAGGATAGGACAAAGGACCGAGTCTTCTGAAAAAGGATGTGAGCGGATATAAGAGTGGGGACGGTTGGGATAGAACAGGATGGGTCGTCCGGGGCGGACGAAGGTCCTGCATTGTCGAGAGAAGGCTTGTGATGCTTAGGAATCGAAGCAAGCTAGGCTGAAGTGTAATCGGAGACTGGAGCCTTCCGTTTAAAAGTTTGGAATGACGAGTCCATGAGGGTATGCACGTGGAACGGAGTAAGCGGATCGTTGGTCTGCTGAGTGGCAGAGCGTCCCGTTACCGAAGGACGGGACGAGTTCGAGGATTAATCAAGAGGAGCGAGTTGCGGACCCACGGAGGAGCCGAGTTGGCAGCAACCATCTGGGCTTCAAGTTGAAGCTTAAGGCAAGCATAACGTTTCTTGGTACGAGATAGTTCATCAGCAAGAGATCGCATGTCCCGTGCTGGCAGAGGCTGACTGCAGGGGACCAGGGACGTGGCTGCAGTGTCACAAAGCATCGGAGCGGATGGTTCGGAAAAAAGAGGATTGTTCGGCTGACTAGGCTGCTCCAACGAATCCTGGCCCGAAGTAAGTTTGATTATTTCGACGTTATCCGCAACCGGAGGGACCGGAGGGGATGCGGAACGAAAAGTGCGGGATGAGAATCCATCCCTCGGCGTCCCTTTGGCACGAGGTATGAGGACGGTCAACGGAGGTTAGGATAGGACACAGCGGACGGCGCACAGCTGGGAGTGAAGTGAACAGCGTGGAGCGTTTTAAATGAGAAAGTAGGGCTGCGCAGTAGGATGCCTAAATGGTGGCTGAGCGGAGGGATATCATATTCCATGGTTAAACAACAGCATTAAACACTGGAAGAAAAGGAAGGCGGATGTCGACAGCAGGTGGTGAAGTAGTCCAATCCAGGAAGGCTGCGCAGAGATAATGCGCAGTGATACGTAGGATGGTGGTTCTGTGTGGAGAGGATGGATTGGTCCTCTGCCTGTCCGCTTCTAATGACGGAGCAGAGGTAGCCGGGAGTGAGGCTTCAACTGGGGGATCCAGAAGGTCCGTAGTAGAAGAGTGAATCCTAGCAGGGGCCATCCCGTGGATGGAAGCGCCTGCGGATTTGGGTGGTAGAGGATGCGAGGCGGAGTTTCTTGTGTGAAGAGGACGCATTGGTCCTTTGCCCTTTCGTCCCTGAAGATAGCCGGGGAAAGAGTGGAGCTACAACCGGGAGATCCAGGTCCTTGACAGGAGAAAGTATCCTAGGCGAGGCCATTCTTTGGCTGTAGGTGGATAGGATGCAATATGTAAGGTGGAGACGGATCTGGAAGAGGCGGATGTATCCTTGTCTGAGGAGAGGATGGATCGATCCTCCGTCTACTTGCTCCTAAAGTTGGAATATAGGTGGCCGGGAGCGAAGCTTCAACATCCAGAAGATCCTAGACAGTAGCGGGCATCCTAGCAGGAGCCATCCTTCGAACAAAGTCGAGTAGGATGCGTCCTATGGGATGATGATGCTACGTCCTATAGGATGCGCCCCACAGGATGGGACGCGTCCTGAGGACCAGCGGAACCGAAGGATAGGATGCAGTGGGGAGTGCTCAAGGCGGTCGCGTCGTTGTGAGCGCCCTAGGAGAAATGATGATATCGGACGGCTGCGCCGAGTATATATAGCCAGCCCTAATTACTTTGAGAATTGTAATAAATAGGTGTGGTGGTGGATGAGGGGTGGAGCATGTGTGACACCTTTATAATTAATTTGTTGTTTGTTTTGTTGCGCCGCAACAAATCATACACTAGACTTAACGTATGCCACCTTTATGCACTTACGTTAAATCGGAGTGGCATGACCCGGATTCGAACTGGCTACTCAGTTCGCCCTAAGATCACTTGCATAGCGCCTTAATCTCTCTGTTGCACTCCGATGAAACGTAAGTGCACAAAGGTGGCTTACTGAACTACGTTATTTCTAGTGTACGATTTTCGCTGTTGGCTCATTTCCAATTTTCCTTAATATTATTTCCAGCGATTTATGTCTGTTTATTAATGACTTAGTGACTCAGACAGAATGGGTGTACACGCTTACGCTTGGCAGCCTGATATGATGGAAAGGCGCATTTATTTCCTAAGTGTTCACTTCCAGAAAGGAATTGAATAGTTTTTTAGGGGGCGGCAACAATCGTTGTTTGCAACAATGTCGCCATGCACGGTAGCGAGGTGAATTGTTTCAAAGGATTAAGTTAAACATAGGGTTACTTGCTTACTGAATGCTGGATTCTCAGGGCTTTTTTTAGCCTTCAGTCAAACATACGCATGCGACATTTCCGGGGCTGCACCAAAGGGGAAATGTCACGGGTCGGCGTTTTCGGGGGTGCGGAAGAGTGTGCCAGGGCAAGTGTGTGTGACAGGCAATGCGCTCTACCTAAGTAAATTGTTTCAAAGGATTAACACTACTTAAACATGGGATTACTTGCTCACTGAATGCTGGATTTCTCACTGATATGGTGTTTATTTTAGCCTTCAGTCAAACACATGCAGCGACTTTTCCGGGGCTGCACCAAAGGGAGAATGTCACGGGGCGACGTTTTCGGGGAGGGGCAGGTGGGCCATCGTGTATGGGGGAACACGTATGCGAATCCGGGAGGGGGCAGGAGTGTGGGGAGTGGGGGTTAAAGTAATTCTGGGGGAGAGGGTATATGTGGGAGCCATTCACATGTTCGGTTTTCGGTTTGATAAATTTAAAACCAAAGACCAAACACCCTGAGGTGCCAGAGGGAGGCGGCCAGATATTCAGAACCCACATTATGGGAGTGCAGGAACGGGATGCAACGGGGTGCGGCAGGGGAATGGGGAGTAGGGATGTGCGGGTGGTGCACTGCAAAAAAAAAGTGTCACTTTACACAACTTTCTTGTGGCAGCCAGGCTGCGACACAATTATTGTGTAACTTTACACAAAATCTGGAAAAAATATAGTGTGCATTACACAGGATATTCGAGCAAGTAAACATAAGATGAAAGGTAAACATGGGAGGAGAGCAAAGTCTTAAATTTTTTTTAGTAACATATATTTTGCTTCCCCTCCCCAATAATTTGTATTGGAAACGCCCATGTGTGCAATGACATCAGAAATATACTTGAAAGGCGTCAAAAATTACTTTAATTAAAAACATTTTGTTGTAGTATGAAATTACACAAATTAGCCGTGTATAGTGAAAATATTAGTCGCTTGAGTTGCTGTTATCGTCAAATTTACCACCAATATTTGTAATGTTAAACATCTTTCTTGTGCTATGTCGCTGTAATAAGAACATTTTCCGCTATGAACGCTGCTGTCGCTTTATTTCCCAGTATTATGTGTAACGTTGCACGCATTTTATGTGTTATTTCTCTGTAGTGACAATATTTCCCGCTAGGATCGCTGTTGTTGTGTCACTTCAAGTCATTTTGTGTAATGTTACACAACATTGAAGTCTGCCCTCCATTAGCGAAGTCAGTCATAAAATAGGAGTTTAGCTACACAAATACATTGAGTATTCATATAATTTTTTTATTGTGTGGGTAGGGGGGGGGGGTGCGCAGCAAGCGCACGGGCACAACTACCCGTGTTTGCTAAACCAGACAACTTTAAACCAAACGACGATTGGTTTTTACCTCGAAATTGGCAGCCTGATAAGATGGAAAGGCGCATGATCACTGTAAGAGGTCGGAATGTGATTAAAATTACTCATGAAGCACTCGGAACCCGAAGGCAACACCCTCTGCTAACAACGGCAGGTACTGCAAGGCAATTGGCAAGTGGCGAGTGGAGGCGTCCGGCAATGGGCGATCCCAGGCCCAGGAAGTTTTGGAATGCAAGTGGCGGTGTCACCAATTGCCACCTACTGCAGGCGCGGAGATCGCGAAAGGTCCTTAGATAAAGAAGCTGCGGACCATTTCGTTATTGTGTGAGAAGCAGTTGTTGGGGATCGAGAACTCGAAGATGTTACGCTTAGTAAGGGCTTGATGGAGACCCAGGCCGAAATCGGGGTGAGGGGTTCAACACGAGACGAAAGGGGGATTCTTGTGACCCCGATCGCATGGGAAGAAGACTATACAGACAGAATGCCCGGAACCAGCGCGGTCGGTTCGAGCGGTTCGAGGCTTGGAAGATGATGAATCGTGCGGAGATCGAGACTGGGTCGGCGAAGGCCCGTGAGGAGATCGCCGAGATTGGACTTAGCACAGTGCTAAGTACGTCATGGTGGTGCTGAAGACTTCGGATTGTTGTGTTCAGTCATGTGGAAATCGGGCTGTTGCCAGAACGGAACAATCATTAACGTCCAAATGAGCTAAGCCATACTAGTGTCATTTTAGTTCATGATGGATGGCAGTACGAAGAGCTGCTGAGGACAAAAAGTGTCGGGGGCAGGGGACGGTCCAGGGAGGCCTGGCAAAGCAGGTGGATTGGCCGGTGATACACGAACTGTGGGGAAGGGCGGGTAGTGACAGTGGAGGTACAGGGAAAGACGTGTTACTGAAAGGAAGTGGCCTGGGCCGATTAGGTAGTTGGATCGGTGCTCAGTGCCGTAACTGGTGAAAGCGAGTTTGTGTAAGTGCGCCTGGCTTTAGCAACGATGGGGCTATTGGACCAAGTGTAAGACGTGCTACTAGTGGATGCTGGTGCTCATCGCATAGCGGAAAGAGGGAGGCCATGAACTTGCGCCTGGAATAAAGGGATCGATATGATCGCGGAGAACTCAGAGGTCTTGTTTGAGACAGAAGAAAACGAGGGCAGTCGATTGTCAGAATACAAAGTCTTCATGAAAGAATCGGAGAATCAATAAGATACTAGGTGAGACGGGACTACTCGTGGGACACGGGCAAAACAATGTGGCAGACTCGACCTGTAGCTGTTGTCGACGCGGATGGCAGGAGAGTGAAGGCCAGCTCAGGTGACGAGGTAGAGCTGTATGCGAAAGTCATCATCGACAAGGTGTACCTGGTCAGTGAAAGAAGGCTTGGGGACAAGGTATAGGGGACAGAGGACAAGGAACAAGATTCCAGGAGACAAGGCGTTAGACGCCGTGGCAGATCTGAGCTTGTGGGACGCTGGTTGAAGCGACCGCAGTCATATTTGATGAGCATAAGTGATGAAGCGGTCAGCATCCAAGTAGTGGTGTAGAAACGAGCTGGTTGTAGCAAGTATAAGAGGCTTGGTGTTTTGCTGCAGTGAGCTGATTCATTTAATCCTTCTTAAGCTGTGCTGAGGAAGGCCCCCACCCTCCTTGTCCTTCAACAGGATGATATGGTCAAAGGAAGGTTGCTGGATGAAGTGATGATCGGGGGGGGGGGGAGGAGAAGAGACCAGGAGGGGATAGGGGGACCAGTGTCTTATTTAGGTTGAGAAGGTTTGGAATATATGTTCATCGAGCTTGTCTAGTCAAAGGAAAGATCAATGAACATTGGAACAGTTTAGCCACTGGTGTTAGTAAGAGGAGCTGATGGGTTCACTAACGAGAGCTGGTTGTTGTGGTCCTAAAGGAGGCTGGCCTAAGGGCTAGGCTCCTCCCCCTGTCTGTGGGTCGAAGATCGCATTCAAGGTCGTAGGGGAAAACAACGGTCGACGGGATTACCGTTATTGTTTTGTTGAGGCCAAAAGGGCTCGACGAAGGCGACTGCAGAAAGAATCGCGGCGTGACCTGAGATTCGGTTCGTGTTGGCCTGTGTGGTCTTGCTGACATTCAAGTGGTCATAGTTACCCTCAGGTGTAACATGGTTGATCAGGCGAGCCCCTTCGAGTCCAAACAAAGGTCGGCGAAGCCAGGCCTAGGGGAAGGGAAAACGAAGTGGTTGTCTTCGGAGCAGTTCTTAGGAGAAAGCACACGTTGTGTCCGAGTGTCGCTGCGAAAGGGACCAGCGGCTCAACTGGAATGGATGCAGGCAGTTGGGTCCACGAGCCGACGGCCCAGTCCTATCCTGAAACAAAATGACAGAGAAATAGTGGTGACGAAGCAGGGGGCTCGTAGCACAGTCCCGGTTTGCAAGGCAATATGTTGTACTTCTTGAAAGGAGATCGTCTTGAGAGGATATCGGCTGGCTGTTACTAGTTGTAACATCTTGACTGGTCGAGGGATTTCCCATCAGGAGGACGGGGAACCGAAAAGAGATCGTAGAAAAAGCCACCGGGCCCGGCCTCGAGCCTTGGTTGTCTGCGAAGAACAGAAGATATACTGATGCTCAGGCATCCGAGCACAATGGTTGTCCCAGATACGGATAGTGGAAGCATTCAGAAGACAGGTGGACAGCAGGCTGAAGGCCATAGTAGGTCTAGAGTCCGACCTCGGTCCTTGATCTTCAATTTATGAGCCCTGGGCGCCTGGGTGTACTAGTAGTGGTGAAACAGCTGATGAAAACAGCAGGACGTGGACTGCAAAAATGGTCCGGGTTCGGTTAAGGTGCAAGGGCGAACACCCGCAGCAGTGATAACAAGCGACGTGAACAGTAGCTTCTTTTATAAAGTAAGGCGGACAGCAGATCGCAGTCCATCAAAGGTTCCTGATCCGGGCATCTGGGTGCACGGGCGTACATCCGAAGTAGGAATAACAGCTGATGTAGACAGCAGTGTCTTCAAGAAAGCAGGCGGACAGCAGGTATCAGTCTTCAAAAGATTCGGGGCTGGACATTTGAGGCACGGTCCCGAACCCTGGGCATCCAAGAAGCGAAATTTCAGGCCAAAGGGGATTGGGCCAATAGCCCAAGCGAAGGTCCTCTTCAGGGACCTACGTATTCACAGCTGATACAACAGCAGCGTCAACAAGAACGTAGGTAGACAGCAAGCTGTGGTCCACAAAAGGCTCCTATCCGGGCGTCGGAAGACAAGTGGAACCGAAAATTCGGATCAAAAAGGAGAGCCCAAACGAAGGTCCGTTGATAGCTTGCAGAGATGGTTGAGGGAGAGCTGAGAAAGCAACCACACACGGTGGTGCCCTAAGAAAGATGACTTGCGGACAGCTCCGGACGTTTATATAGAGGCATGCGCCCCGCACACGCGCTGAAGGGAGCTATGAGCCCGGCAGGAAAGCCGACAAGTTTCATTAGGCGTTAAGAGCTCCATTAGGAAGGTTATGCTAAAATAAGGTAGGTAATGTACACTTGCGTTTGGAATAAAAACAAAAATCAACCAAGCCGCACCCTGGTATTTTAATGTTTTTTTAATGCCAACGAAATATCCATTACCTGGTTTACCTTATATAGCAGAACTCGTCAACATGGCAGTGGGGCCAAGGGTAATGATTACCCGTGCTACGAGTTTTTAAGGCCTGTGCTATAAGATCTTTGAGTGTTGAGCATTTATATAAACAATCTAAAGCTAATAACTAAGGTCAGTATTTTTGAATAGTAGTGAGAACAAAGGATTAAATTTAATTTATTCATCAGCTGTAAATAGCATTTAGTTTGTTGACTTTCATAACACAACTTCTTTGCAGTTATGTTCGGTTTGCTTTGTACGTCAAGAAAAATAGGTTCTGTCTGGCTGAACCCAGATATCCACAATCCAGCAAAACCGGAGTAAAATACTTCTCAACAGTACATATAGTCCACGGGCCGGCCAAGAATTTGGGATAATTTGGGGGTGGTAATTTTCCTTTACACCACAGTTGTATGGACGCCACAGGACATAAAAAAGTATTATTGCCATCTCAAAGTGGTAGCTTTTGAAAATGGCGGCCATTTCAAGATGGCCACCATCAGCAATCAGAAAATTAGCAATATCTCTGGTTCTAATACGACTTTTTAACTTCTTTTTTTTTTCAGTTAAAGCTTATTTCTTGGCGATAATTTCTTTTCCCCATGACCTTTTTCATAGTTGTAACAGTTGGCGAGGAAAACGTGATTGAATCAAATTGTCTAGTCTCACCATGCAGTTATGTCGAACTATCTTTAAACATTTACACGAAATGTTTTGAAATACAAGTTGTAGAGAATTCAACTGCCTTTAATTTAGTGTTAAGAAATCGTTTATCGGATTAAAATTCAGTAAGTACAGAAGTTTGAAGTTGCGAAAGTACGTGGCGTCGGATACTGCTCGGGCAAGCTGCTCTGCCTGCCTAGTTTCAGTCAGCCAAGATTTTGTTACAGTTTTGGGTTACTAACTTTTCTTTAGTAAGGATGACTAAAGACCGTCATTGCCTTCTGAAAGTGGTATGTTGATAACAAAAATTGCTGCCAATCCAAGATGGCGGATGTCGACTTTTGAAAAATGGCTGCTATGGAAGCAAAGCTACAATTTCGCATTCTTTTTTTTTCTAATGAAGCCCAGAATTAGACAAATTAAATAGTTAAAAAGTTCAATGACAAATAAAATTTTATAGTTTTTAAAAGCACTTCACAAACTTAGATGAACCATTGTTACAAACGGTAAGACTATAATGTACAAACCTTATGAGCCCTGATACCTACGCCCCGTGTAACCAACACTACAATAAGTAACAACTAACAATCACTTTAAACCTGCTGTGCACAGTCATTGCTACGTTGCAAAGTGACCGGCAACAATAAGATCTCTGTAAACAGTGAAACAAAGAATCAACGAAATATCATATTATTAGCCATCAAAAAAGAATTGTTTAACCCCTGCTAGACCGGAAGCCGTTAACGCTCGCTAAAACCCTTTGAACATCTGGCATAAACCAGTAGACGATTTAAATTAATGGATTAGTGAAGTTCGGTGAAATATTCAAAACGCGCAAAAATGCAGAGATGGGATACACGCCTTCCACTTAGCCAGCGATAAATAATTGTTTAAACAATCCTTGAGCATACTAATTGTTCGACCAAAGCAAACGAAAATCAACGTTTACTAGCCAGTGAGCAGAAACACACAAACGGGATACATGCCTTCAGTGACAAACACACGAGACAGCAAATCATCCCCATATTGCAAACAGGGCATCAAACGCCACCCATGCGCTCAAGATCATATTGGTTCTTTTATGAAACAGCCAGCGCAGCTGGGGTGGCAATTCTAGTTCCATAGTATAGTATTCCGACAAAAGTTACTCATCGTCATCACTTTCAACACTGTCATAATAGTTTAAATCATCTTCTACCTACCAATTCTTCAGACGCACTCATGTTACCACACTTTGCCAGCTTACATGCCTCAGTACATTTCAACTGATTTACCATACAAGTGCATGTTGGCATGCACAATCTCGAACAAGAACAAGAACTCAAAAGTTACAATGGCGAAACGAATACGGTTGATAATTGATATTAACTCAAAAGTTCCAACACTGCTTCAGGTGCTGGTGCTCCTGTCATCCATCCGATGCAAAGCTGCCACCTTTGTAGCATCCAGCCATGATCTTCTGGTTCCGGAACGTCAGATGAAATTTCCACACATATTTTCCAAATAGTTGTTTATGAGTTTGCTTGAAGAGAATGTCGACGAAGGCAGTTCCCACATAGGGAAAGGTAAGCTCAAAGCACTGAAATTGCTACAAACTAATAAGGAGTACGTTATTTTACATTGTCCAGCGGTTTATGCCAGCGGTTTATACATCTTTTAAACAATTCTTTTTCGCTGGCTAATAATATGATATTTCTTTGATTCTTCACTGTTTACAGGGTCTTATTGTTGCCGGTCACTTTGCAACGTAGCAATGACTGTGCACAGCAGGTTTAACGTGATTGTTAATTGTTACTTATTGTACTGCTGGTTACACGGGGCTTCAGGATCGGGACTAAAATATTAATAATAATAATAAAATGTTTACCACATCCGTGGAAGGGTGACAGAAGGGGGTGGACCCATTAACACGGTTCCTTCATAGCGTTACAACAAAAAAAAATTTACTGGAGTGACTAAACCAGGCGCTTAAAAAACCTGTCAAGGTGTTCCTTGGGGATGAGTCGGCAAAACCCAGATAGGGATAACCCGGACTGAGAACGACAGTCCAAATGTGCAATGGGGAAAGCCAACTTCCAATTATGTCCTCGGGTCCACATCGATCGGGGTGCAGGATCAAAAAAGGCGCTCGCCATACTCCAATTTCCAGAATCCTGACAGGCTTTTCGTAAACCTGCGCTGAGTTTTCTCGATGAGATCAATGTCTCCAACAAGAAAGGCGACCAACCCGGGGTGGCGTATACAAGGATAGGGCGCACAAAAACCTTGAATGCCCACACCTTAGTTAGGACATCACCAGAAATAAAACAGCGATGTACAATGGTCGATCTAGAATATGCAGAAGCACACATTTTCCTGCAATGGAGGGATGATTTAAGATTGCTAGAAAACCAAATACCAAGATCACACACTTCAGAAGATGAGGGAAGTGGTATCCCGTCAAGAAAGATTACATTTATTTTTATTTCCCAACATGGAACGTACAGCACTTCTGAGCTGAAAGTGGGAGTTGCCATATCCGGGACCATTCCGCAACATGGAGGATCTGGGATTCCAAGACAGGGGAGCAGGACGCGGAGAGCAACTCGGTTCCAATCTGCAAATCATCAGCGAATTTAAACCCAAAACAATCGTCATTTGGAAACTGCAGGTCGTTGATGTAAATTAAAAAAAGTAGAGGTCCCAAGACAGACCCCTGAGGGAAACCACAAGGTACCCGTACCCAGGACGAAACTGAATTCTCAACAATCACCCTCTGAGTGCGAGTAGCCAAAAACGCACCAAGCCAAGACTTAAGGTCCTCAGTAATACCACAGCCATTTTAAGGAGTAACTTACGATGTATGACCGATTCAAAGGCTTTTTTTAAAAGTATATTGTGTCGCATGGGACTCCTTCATCAAGGGCACTGGTCCATCTGTCAAGTACAGTGAGCAATTGGTGGGTAGAAGATCTGGATGGGAGGAAACCGAATTGGTCTTGAGTAATTACGTTGTTCATTTCGAAGAATGGAATCAATATGTCTCTTAGCAAGGATTCCATAACCTTGCATGCAACACATGTCAGAGCTACTGGCCTATAGTTGAGAGGGTCAGAGGAAGAGCCCTTCTTAAAAACAGGAATGACGTTTGTCACAAGGTATATACATTAAAGTCTTACCTTTTGTAACAACGGTTCATCTAAGTTAGTGGGGGGGAGGAATTGAGGCTTAATGGCGCGTCGACAACTTGGTCATTAGCGCCAACCTCAGTCACAGTGCAGTGGTCCGGGTTGCCACTGCACCACACATTACAGAGTTGTTATTCAAACCCCTAATCTAAATCTTGCCATACATCTGTACCTCCTGCAAAAATTGAAAAACACTGGACAGGAGGACAGACTTATCGCCCAACTGACGCGCAATGTCATGCGGAAGATGGAAACGACGACGAACACCATCAAGATGGCGACAATCAACAAGTAAGTGGCGGACCGTAAGTGGCCGCCGACACCAATAACATTCAGGAGGGGCAACCCCCCGCAAAAGGAAACAGTGTTGGGCATGTTGACAGGGACCTACTACCTACCTAAGTTAGTGTGAAGTGCTAGTGCTAGTGTCTAGGCCCTACCTAAGTTAGTGTGAAGTGCTTTAAAAACTATAAAATTTTATTTATCATTGAATTTTTTCACTATTTAATTTGTCTAATTCTGGGCTGCATTAGAAAAAAAAAATGTGAAATTGTAGCTTTGCTTCCATAGCAGCCATTTTCAAAAGTCGACATCTGCCATCTTGGATTGGCAGCAATTTTTGTTATCAACATACCACTTTCAGAAGGCAATAACGATCTTTAGTCATCCTTACTAAAGAAAACTTAGCAACCCAAAATTGCAGCTTGCCCGAGCAGTATCCGACACCACTTACTTTCGCAACTTCAAACTTTTGTACTTACCGAATTTTTAATCCGATAAATGATTTAACACTAAATTAAAGACAGTTGAATTCTCTACAACTTGTATTTCCAAACCTTTCACGTAAAGTTATTACGTTTCAAGATATTTTGACGTAACTGCATGGTGAGAATAGAAAATTTTATTTAATCATGTTTTCTTCGCCAACTGTTGCAACTGTGATCAAAGTCATGGGAAAAGAAATTATCGGCCAAGAAATAGGCTTTAACTGAAAAAAAGAAGTTAAAAAGTCCTATTAGAACCAGAGATATTGCTAATTTTCTGATTGCTGATGGCGGTCATCTTGAAATGGCCGCCATTTTTAAAAACTACCACTTTGAGATGGCAAGCATACTTTTTATGTTCCTGAGGCAGCCATGCAACTGTGGTGTAAAGGAAAATTACTACCCCCAAATTATCCCAAATTCATGATTTTAGCCACTTGGCCCATGGACTAATAAAACCACGTTCTGAATCCCGAAAAATGGAAATTTTAACTTGTTAAAATTAGTTTTTACTATCTTAAAAATACTTACCTCCAGTATATATGCTAAATTCGCTTAATTTGGCTTTTCCCATGTTCAAACAATCAAATTTCTTAAATTTATTGAATTCAACGCCAGTTGCCCGCATTTCCCGCTAGGCGCGCTGCCAGAGTCACCGCTGCAGCCGCCTGCCTCCTGAGGAAATCCTCATTCGCTTTTGGAACCTTTCTTGTTCTGTCAGCGGGGAGGCGGGCGGGTTTTACTGGAGGTAAGTATTTTTATGATAGTAAAAACTAATTTTAACAAGTTAAAATTTCCATTTCTTACTATCTTCAAAATACTTACCTCCAGTATACATGCTGACTTTGTCGGAAAGGAGGTGGGCAACAAAACTAGAAAGGGCAAGCCCTCTCGTCAAAGTGATTTAACATACAGTTTAACACCTCGTTATTATCTTTTAATTCTCCTTTTCACTGTGGCTACATCGTCTGAAAGGACTTCTTAGACCCATAACGACCTTAGCTTTCCATCGGTGTGACTGTTAATGGCTTTTCTTGGTGTGCATCACACTTTCGCCGACTGGTGCTCCCTTGAGCCAGCGACGATGTGTTGCATTACTATGTCACTTCCATGCAAGTATCATGCAAGTAACGTTTCATGACGGTACTTTTACTCCTCCATGCCCCAGCTGCTACTACCTCGTCCAGAGGTGTACCACAGCCATAGGCCCCGGAGGCTGACAAGGCACGTAGCTCGTGTGCCCGTACCTCTCTTGGAGTGTCCGTATGTGCTGGACTCAGCTCGTACGCTCTCTTTATTACCAGACATATCCAGCTTTTAGCTTAAACGGCAAGACTTGTTTGTGAAGCACTTCCCCATACGCTGTGTCAACGTCCACGAACAGTGGCGAACACCCTGCTCCGTGTTGCACTCTGGACCGATTCCGCCTTCCTGTCCTAAGTAGTATCGGAGCGCTCGTATCGTACACTGCAGTTTCTCTCCACCGCTTCTTGTTACTTTCCCACTAAGTGCTTGCATCACTATGGGCTTTGGTGTCGTGACAGGTTGGGAACACCAACGACACTGATGACCAGTCTCTAGGAAAAAGGATAAGGCCATCACCTCTAGCGAATGCCGCCATCTCACTTTGGCGCGCCGCTGACGCCAATGCGACTAAAGATAGTTTTCTGTCAACAAGGCTGTGCTTGTGGGTCATACGGTGGTTTAGTTAAGCTGGTCAGAACCAGCGGGAGGTCCCAGGTTGGAAATAACCTCTTCGTCTTCGGTCGAGCATTCTCGCTCGCAACGCTGCAATTAGTTTTGAAATCACTGGATTTGCCACCACCGTCGACTTTCCTATGCAAGTCAGTACAGAATTAACCGCCGACCTATATCCTTTGAACACTGTCCCTTGTACATTTCCCCGTCGATATTCGATGGCGCTGAAGGAGTCAGTCCGCCACCTCTCTGGAGGAACAGTCTCGTGTCAGGTTGCTCCTCAAAGTAACGACCCGTGAAGGCGTAGAATACCTGTCGATGCGTGGATCGTCCGTCCTCTGTGTTGGGATCGAAAAGACTGTCAAGGGTAGAGGATTAGGTTCTGCTTTCTTCAGTTTCATTAAGTTCGGAAACCACGAGGCTGCTGGCCAAATGGTGTGATGAGAAAAGACCCTGTTGAGGACCTGATCTTGTCGAATACTTGTTGAAGCAGGCAAAAGGGAGGGAAGGCGTACGCGACCATCCCCGTCCCCAATAACTTCTGTCAACTTCATTGAAGTTGGGAAAACGGTCGACTCTTTCCTTCCCTTCTTTTCTTTCAAATGATGAAATCTTTCCTCTCGTTCCTTTACCAATTCCTTCAATGCGTAACTGCTTTCATTTCATTTACATCTTCTGTTCCTGTCATGTCTTTAAGGAGAAACCGAAACTTTGCATAGATTCCGTATAATTTTACCATCAGACCCAAAATCTGCTGTGGAATAACAGGATGATCCAAAAGAGTCGGCTGACGTCAGCCTCGACGGTACTGCATTATGCTTCCAGTTAAATTCTGTCTTGGAGAAGGCGACGGTAATAGCTCTCCCTATGTTGGTGATTTTCTGATGTCGTTGATTTGAAACGATGTCGGTTTGGGGATGACCCATTTTCGCTGAACAAAATTGCCGTGACTCTAATTTATCAAATGTACGTGATAAACTTTCAAGGCCTTTAGTTGGTGAATGTCCACGCATATCTTCGTGTGATATCACCTGGCTAGCACAACTGTCAACTGGGTGACCTGATCATTTAAGGCAAGTCTTCCGTATTGCGGAGACGGACTATTTTGTTTTTTGCTCCCGTTCAGATGTCATGATGGAGAACCTACCACACACCTCTCTCGACGTTCTTGGATGCTGGTGAGGACATACATGCATAAAGGGGCGGTGACTTAACGATCGTGCTGTCAATTCCTTTTTTTTTTTGCTTACATATTCCAACGCTACTTTCACAATGGCAATGACAATCCTATCAGTTTCGTTCACAGGTACACTGCTATGTTTGCCTGAAACATAACACTTTTCATTCCAATTTGACACCATCCTGCCCCGAATTCAGAGATTTGGATTCGGAAGTCGTACGCTTCTTTCCACCATGTGCAATCCAGTCTCCTTCTTAGCTCCACCCGAGGGAGAAGGCTGTCGCCTTTTCTCACAGCGGAGTGTCAGCTGATGTTGGGACAAAGGAGGAACTTGGGCCGGTATCCGGTTTCAAGAAAAGCGACGCCAAACGAGAATCTGTTGTTCGAGCACATCAAAGCGGTTATATATTCTTTCTGACGCCAACAAAACAAGTGTCGATGCCACCTCGTCCGACTTTGCATTATCCCGCAAGTCACCACCTTTGCGAGCTTCCGAAACTCAAAAGGCTGATCAGACTGGGTTCTCACAATTTTCCCCAACAACGACACGGGATCGGTGTTATAACCTAGTTAAACCGGTGGTAGTGTCGAAGTGCCGCTGCAAAGCAGCAAGTCGACATAGCTACACAGCGTCACCGCAACATGGTGCCCTATAGGCATTGCGTCATTCTGTACATTTCATTGTGACGCTTTGTGTGTGTCGCAGTGTCACTAGCCATGTGACTCGATGAGGAGACAGTTTTCCTTGGTGAAGTCTCACACTCTTGGGTTGGGTGTGGCATCACCCTTTTACTTATCTTCATTCAGACTTGCAATCTTGTCTCCCTTCCCTTCGTCTCATGTCGCCGACCGTGCGATGAGACTAGGAGAGATGGGACGGCCTTGTTGCTCATTCAAACTTTTGGTGGTTGTGCGGCAAGGATTTTCAAGCACCTCTGTCGACCTGTGGTTCGTCCTACACCCCTTCCTCGTCCATCGTGACTGCCATATCCTAGAACTAGTGTTGGGCATGTTGACAGGGACCTACTCATAACTCTTGCCTTGAACCTTTTACCTCTACCCATTGTTGGTTGTGGTGTCGTCATTGTCTTTCCCGCTGGCGCCAACCCCGAGAGCTGACCTCCAAAACGCTCTGTTGCACCATGAATGGGCACGAGTCGGAACTATCCCGCCGCAGGATTGAATCCAGGATCGCATCCCTTTTTCGGAAGAATGTTCAGCACCAGTCGAGAGGATCTATTTGACTGTCCTTCTTAAACGACAAAGCTCGTTTGATGATGTGTAGACATTCACTGACTGTTTGATTCTCCCCAAGTTCCCGCATTTCTCTGCAAGCTGCTGTTGTCTCCGAGAATGCTATTACATGTGCGAAATTGCAAGTAGGCTGTAACGTAAATTTGCTTCATCTTAGTCGAACTGGCACATTGGGGTTCTGATGAAAGTAGGCGTCTGTCGAATCCAGGTCTAGGCCCATCCTTTCTTGGGAGTACTCGCCTCCGGGAAAGTTCGGTACTTTTACTTGGGTGGAGTCCTTTTTTTTTTTTTGGAATGCTCAAAGGGGCATCCCTTCTCACCAATTTCTGTATCCCGCTTGAAAGTGTGTGTGACACACACCAGAAAGTCAACAAGAGTTGCAGTTCCGTTTCTCGCGAAGGAACCAACCCTGAAACGACTGCTTTAGCGACAACCCTCTAGAATGTCAGTCTAGTTGTTATCTCCACCTGGTAGTAGATTCTAAAACGCTTTCTTCCATGTCTCACCTTCACTCGCCGCAATCAAACCACCCCGTACAATGCAAGGTTTCTCTAAAAGCTGCAATTGGCGATTTCATTTAACTCTTACCCTGGTCCCACAACACCACATCCGTTTACCTAGTTAACATGGTCCCATCAATATCCCTATTTGAGTGACTTTTCGAAAGCCAGTCTCCGCTTTTGCAAGTAGGACAATGTGCCAGGTGGCCAACTGATGATTATAATAGATAAAAGCAAGCTACATGAATTGAACCCGGGACCTTTCGTTCACCAGCCCTTGAAGATCCTTCTGAGTCACACTGACTGACCTGACACGCCAAATGGAATGGAGAGGGTTGCTTAGCTACATGAACACACGACAGAACTAAGTTCCTCCTGTAAACCGTTCCTTGGGCATAGTGGCCCCATGCGACCGCATATAGCGGCCAACTC
The DNA here is from genome assembly GCA_023313725.1 of Lithobius niger. NCBI lineage: Eukaryota > Metazoa > Arthropoda > Chilopoda > Lithobiomorpha > Lithobiidae > Lithobius > Lithobius niger. The sequence continues at coordinate 113,325 of JAHWFP010108959.1, read as the reverse complement.
TCTAAAGGGGCTTATTTTCACCCCCACTCAGCATATGGACCCAAGGAAGTGAAGACAGTCGAAGGAAAAAAGGAGGGGGGAGAACCCTACCTACATCCCAACTATACTAACCTCTTTACAGTGGCAGCTTGTCTGTACTGGGCATGAACTTGCCAATGCTGAAATCTTGGCATTTAGTAGCCTGGTTCGCATAGTTCTGTATTTCGTGCAATGCCAACACTGAAAAATTGGGCATGGGCATAGTGGTCCCGTGCGACCGCATATAGCAGCCTGGTTCGCTTGGCGTTCGTACATTGCCATCTTTATAGTTCGACTAGATTTGACAATCTCTGTCCTTGGCCATCACCGTTTCTGGGTGACTTAAGGTTAGGACGAGATATTTTCGCACTAGGCTTATTTATATAGCATTACCGTAGTAAACCGATAATTCCAAAACAAACAATTTTATCACCTTCACCTGCCTTTCGTGCACTGTCATCTTAGTCTTGCCATTCTTATAGTTCGACTAGATTTAACAATCTCTGTCCTTGGCCATCACCGTTTCTGCGTGACTTTTGGTTAGCACGAGATAATATCGCACTAGGTTTATTTATAGCTTTACTGTAGTAAAAGAAGCTAACAATCATTCAAGTTAAGACCAGAACAAACGTAACTTTATCACCTTCACCTGCCTCTCTTGCATTTATAATTCAACTAGATTTAAATCTACATATACTTATTCAGCCCGAATCTGTCCCATTACGATCGACGTGATGCCTTTGTGGCTAATTGCTTTTCACAAATTCAAAACAAAAATTGAAGCAAGCTCAATTCGCTACAAGAAACGAAGTAAATTAACGAAGCCAAATCACCGTTGGGTGATTTAGGGTAGGTTTTATCACTGAAAAACAAAAATAAAGGTAAACACAAGGTCGGCTAATTAACAATAGGCCCATCGCCCGGCCCGCCAAATGCATTGTCCAGTTCGCTGTCCAATTCGCCACACGCATTGTCCGGTTCGCTGCCCAGTTCGCCATGTGCTTTGTCCGGTTCGCTGCCCAAACGACAACAAACGTCACCTGGCCAAAAAGATCGTTAATACGAGGTAGGAGCAGTACTCACCGAATCCTCCAACGCAATCCCATTTCATTTGGTTGAAATAATTCCGAACCTTTGCATGCAACTTCATAGCAGTTACACTAAAAACAACTTCACTCAACACCAAAACCGTACTACCGTTCATCCTGGCCGTTAGCGGCCATTCTAGAGCAGGGAACACACATGCCTTTCATCCACGTGTGCTCAAAAGCGAATGGGGATTTTCTCAGGAGGCAGGCGGCTGCAGCGGTGACGCTGGCAGTGCGCCTAGCGGGAAATGCGGGCAACTGGCGTTGAATTCGATAAATTTAAGGAATTAGATTGTTTGAGCATGGGAAAAGCCAAATTAAGCGAATTTAACATGTATACTGGAGGTAAGTATTTTGCAGATAGTAAGAAACTGGGCAGCACGATGTTTAGTTTGTAAACTGCAGACATGACCTCCAAAATGTCGGGATTCACGATGATGGAATTTTAGGCAGGCACGCTGTTAGAGATTTCGGGATTAACGAATTGCTACAAATCTGTATTGGGGAGTTGCCCGACGAGGCAGTGCCCGGAGTAACACATCACTAGATAACACCTATGAAATTCCGGGACCTTATTCCAAAACGTCTTCGTTGTTTCAGGATTGAAAGGAATAGAGTCCATGAGGACACAAACTTCTTTGCCCTTTGATAACTCCTCTTGTCAAATTTGGCCCAGTGTTGCTTCTAAACTTACTGCGTCTTTTAAAGGAGTTTTGGCACAAATTTCCGAGCAAGAATTAGTCCAAAAATTGCATGGACGGCGCTTGTGGCACTCTTTCTACCTATCCCCAGGAGTAAGACACCTTCCACAGGCAGTACACGAGACGGACATATTTAGTTAGGTCTAACACGGACACCATACGACGATGTTGACTGCATCCCGTCCTAAACCGAAATATATGAGAGGGAACGTGGGAAGCGCGCCTAGCTACGATCATATGCAACCTACTGGGGAGTACTGTTGCATAGTCCTTATTTCTATTGTTTATAATAAAGGAATTTTAGGACATATGCAGGGCTCGAATTACAAGGGGCGCAAAGCGCGATTTGCACTCCTGCAGTGACTAACAACTCCCAGTTCAGGCTTTAGCAGCGCAAAAATTTGCACCAACAAAAAAGAGGAAATAATTCTTCTTTAAAAGGAATAAATAATTCTTCTTTAAAAGGGAAAATAAATATTTTTTCCGTGAATTTTCCAGCCGTTTTCTTAGCACTTAGTTATAGAAGAAAATAAAAGCGTTTTAGTTGTTACGGTAGTGCAGCTGCTAGCCTGACGAGAGTCTAGCCATCGCCGCGATGCGTGGATGAGAGTTATTTATAGAACAGATACCTGTCTGCTGTCCACGCGCCGACGTCACGGGCCTTCCGCTTGCTGTGATGTTGCAACTACTGCGTTCTCCAGTCTCCACGTGCGTTAGGTCAGGGGTCAGAGGTTGCGAGTGCTCTAACGGAGCGACGATCGAAAAACAAGTTTGAAAATGCCGCTGTACAATTATTTTGGCGCAAAACCCACACAAGACAAAACTTTGCCGGAAAAATTGGCAAATCGTGGCACGACAACGTCCGACACTTCACAATCTAAGGAATCAACTGAGGCAGAAAAAAAGGTTCGCTTGCAGACAGTTATAAACTGGAGCATGTCATGGCTTGATTTCGAAGCAAAAAAATGGGTTGGTGGAAATGGTATGGTGCCGTACGTGTCGCCAACAACCAAATGTTGCTCGTGCTGTAGCTGGGAAAGCTGGACGTGTTACCGATGTAGAGGCTTACGTTAATGGCACTACAAATATTCGGAAATGCAACGCAGTAAGACACGCCGACAGACCTGGACATAAAAAAACAGCAGGTTAGTTGAATGAATGAGTCTACTTTCTTGTTGCCTACGTGGACGTGATAAACGTATTAAAAAATATAGGTATGTGATGTGTGTAAATAGGTTATTATATACGCGCGTTTTATTTCAGATATGCTGGAAACTTCGATAAGATCACAAGACAGGCCGATTGAATCAGGACTCATTCGTATGAACGTTAAAGAAAAGGATAAATTGGAGAAGCTCTTCAATTTTGGTTACTTTATTGGAAAAGAAGAACTGCCCTTCACTATTTTTCCAAGCCTATTTAGAAAAGAAACACTGCTGAAGTTTTAAAAGATGATTTGAAGAAACTCATGCATACCAATGCCAACAAGCATCCATGCAGCAGTTTTTCGTGTGACGGCTCCACGGATAAAGCCTTTCTGAGAAAAAAGTCGTTTGAATCAGATTATTGGAACATGGTGTACCCATTACGAAGTTTGCAGGCATAAAAGAAATAGAAAATGCTAATGCTTTGGGATTACAGGTGTCAACCAGTGCTATATTGTCAGAGCTGTCCAAGAACTGGAAAGACTGCTGCGTTAAGTGCTAGTGCAGATGGTGCAGCCGTGAATTTTAGGTCTTCTAAAGGTCTCATGACATTAATGCAAAAAGACATGCCATGGATTATAACAATCCACTGTGTTGCTCACCGACTAGAACTTGCAATTGAGGATTCAATGCATTCTACGTATTTTGATGAAATTGAGTTAGTTTTGAAAGGGGTGTATGCGTTTTATAGCAGATCTCTTAAACGATGGCGAGAACTTAAAGCAGTGGGTGATGCCTTGGAGATTCAGGCCTTAAAACCAAAAAAGACACATGGCACACGATGGATTGCTCATAAGCTGGCTGCAAAATGACAGCGTTGCAGAGTAATTTCAACCTCATTTTAACCCATTTTGAAGATGCTGCCAGTGAAAGTCGTGAAGATGTTAAAGATGATGATAAAGCAAAAATGAAAGGCTGGACGAAGATCATGACGCAGTTCAAATTTCCACTGCTACTAAACTTCTTCATAAATGTTATGACACAACTGTCCATTATTTCCACAACCCTGCAGAAGGAATCTTTAGTTGCATCGTCGGTAGTGGAAGCTCTTTCTACTGCTAGCGATCAACTAGTTCACCTAAAGTCAACAGATGGTAGCCACTTAACCGGATTTCGGGAAAAAGTAACACTGCAACCAGGCGGGAATAAATGTGATACTGCCGAGTTTACTGGTTGTGTGCTAACCAAAGTGGCCAGTGGCGACCAACTGCTTTTAAAGGAAAGGAAGGCAACTATCGATAAAATTACAACATGTGTTAATTCAAGGTTCAATGATTTTGAAGAAGACAATATCGTTACAAGCACTTCCATCTTTGATCCTGCTAACTGGCCAAAACATGACAAAACACTTCTTTCGACTATGGCAATGAAGAACTAACTACATTAACACGGCATTTTCTGGTGGTGTTCACACATACGGTGCAATGTGAATGGCAACAATTAAAAACAAATGTTTCAAAACACCATGCAACTCTTGGATTTTCACAACTGTGGAAAATCATCTTTACCACGAAACAAGAAATGTTCTGTAATGTACTCCACCTGGTGAACATTGCCCTTGTAATGGCTTACTCTAGCGCTACAGTTGAACGTGTTTTTTCAACAATCATGGGTGACTGGCGATCCTCACTGAATTGTACGACAATGGAGCACCTTATCAGAATTTCTGAAAATACTTGTAGCGTAGCAGACTACGACTCATCGGGAGATGTAGGCCACTGGTTGGCATCTGGATCAAAGCGACCAAGCACGCAACCTTACGGCCCAAGACCAAAAAAGCAGTGCAAATCGGCAGCAACGGAAGGCCCATCATCGTTATCAGAAATTGATGCATTGACTTTGCCCGAGGAGCAAAGTACAGATGACTATGTGAGCAGTGACTTAGAATCGCTACCTTAATATCTATTTAGTAGGCCTATATAGTCAGAATGCCATTAATTCCCAATGCCACAAGAATACCATAATTGTACTGAATTTTCAAAAATTAAAAGTTTCACCTGCATTTTATTATATATATATATATTTTTAATACTCCCATGGTGTTTTTTTGGAGATCTTCAAGAGCCAGTAATTTTAAGCAGGGGATGATAACTTCCAAGAGTATGCAATCGTTTCGAGTAGGCCTAGTGTATGCACTACGCAACAAGGCAGGATTTGTTACCAAAAAGAAAAAAAAAATTCGTTTCTAAGCATTTTAGAACTTACTTGAATATGAACAAATAGGCCTACACATCAGTGAACTAGCACTACGTATTTAACAAAATCCAAACATGTAGCTACTCACATTGGTAGTGGCTCCTTGTCCCAGTCAATTTTATCCCAATTCCCATGGGACCTCATAAGCCTTCCTTTGAGAATTATCTCCACCATATCCTTATCTGTGTCCGTTTTGCATCTGTCGTAAGCACGATTAACGTAACGTCTATGACAAAACAAATCAGAACATTCAAACATGATAATGTGCTCAACTTAATTTTCCAAACCTTGTGAAACATAACTGCAGTGAAGTCTTTATAACCTTCAACATTTGCATGATACATATCTTTAACAGGAACGCACAAGTTATCCACAATTACCTCTGTTTTTGTTATTAATAATTCTAACAAATAAACAGAAGAGGAGAAATATTTTTGTTAAAACTTCTTAAATTTGTATAGTGGTTTTATTGAAAAAACATCAATTTTCATACTGCCTACAGACTAAAACTGTAGGGCCTGCACCTACTTAATTTTAGTTTTTATTGCGATTCCCTAGTTTTGAGCTATTATTCCCCTAGAAGCTTGAAAGTTGGCTTCCCAGTCGGGCTTGTACTGGCTTATACGGGCTTGTACTGGCCTGTATGGGCTTGGGCTGGCTATACGCGGCGCAGCCGTCCGATGGCAGTATTTCTCCTCACCCAGAACCTAGACAATGGAGGGAAGGCCTGGGTGGGAGTGAAGGTAATGTATAATTTCGGTTAGGCAATAATAACTAGAATTACGCAGCTGCAGGCCCTGCAATTTTAGTCTTTTTATAGCCGATGAAAATATCATTACCTTTCTTTTATAGCGGACTTTGTAACCAGGAGGAGGGCTAGGTTCGTTGTACCCTCGCGTACAAGACGGCATCCTCAGGAACTAGTCCCTGGCGAAGACAACCCCGAGTCCTACACCAATTTCACTACGAACCGAAACTATTTGCGGGCTGAGGAGCGATCCGCTGTTTCGGAAAGCTTACATCCTAAGTCGAGGTCAGGCAGTGCGGAAACGTTATAATTTAATAAAGGTTAACAGAAGCAGAAGATGGAACCGCAAGCAGGAGTCTTAACACCGTGGGGTATACGATAGGAAATCAGATAAAATTCCGAAATCGCCTACCTTGTTGGGAATGATGGTGCTCCCAAGTGTGAAGCGGACAGGCGGATGGCGCGAGGAGCAGACACTACCCATAGGATGGGCTCTGGAAAGTGTGTAAAGTGGGCAGGCGGATGACGAGTGTCCTTATGATCAGAAGACGTGAAGAGTGGATACGGTCCGGATGTGGAAAGTGAGAATGTGTATGGCGAGCACATGACGCGGCGAACTCGCTGCGGATGTGAGGAGCGGACACCGTCCGCAGGACGGACCGTGGTAAACTGGAAATGTGGAACACAGTTTCGAAGTTTAATCAAGAAGATGGCAGCTGGTTGGTAGCTTGATCGAAAGGAATGATTTTCCAGAGGAAGAAGAGACGCTGGTTGTTGAATGCTAGACACTTTGTAAAAGGGTGAAGGTATGGTTTCATAAAGCTGAATTGTGAGGATAATGTCCTAACAGGGAGACGAGGATCGCGATTGTATCGTCCCCACATGGGAGGCGGATGAGGCGGAATCCATGCTGAAGATCATTGTGTTGAGGAACAAGAGACAGATGAGAATGTCGTTTAGGGAAGGAAATGGAAAACTAGTGCTACGCCTGTGGAGGATCTTGAAGTGGTGACCAGGAAGCGGATGGAGAGATTGGTGAGGTGGACGTACGGGAACGGGTGTTTACTTGTTTGTAGTGTGTGCGGATGGTAGCACAAACATACTGCTAAAAGTGATGTAGACCAGGTTGCACGTAGTTGAGGATGCATTGACGTGAAGACTGTGCAAAAACCCATGAGCTGCAAACGGGGCGGACGCCAAGCTATCCGTTGTCAAGCTTGGGTTGCCATCTGTCGAACTTGATTGTTTGTTTTTGTGTTTGAAACACAGTACAATAGCGGAGCCGACTGCGCACCCGCGTTTAGCTAGAAAGAAAAGGTCACAACAAGATAGCGTCTTGTGCGTCCTGAGGATGCTTACAACAATTGAGGGCCAGAAGGGTAGGAACGGTAATGGTGAAGGAGCTTCTTGGTAAAGCGCGGCTAGGGACGGCGATGAAGTTAGGTCCGCAGGATGAGGACGAAGCGCTGAACGGATTGTGGCAGAGGATGGGGCAAGTCTTTGACGTCGAACGTGGGAACGGGCACAATAGTAGGCCCTCCAAGGTGGAGATGCAGGAATTGACGAAACCCAGGCGTTGTGGACACGGAGCAGAGTATAGTTCACACGAAGGGAATGACAATGACGGTTTATTATTTTGAGCTCATGGGAGTATATATCGTTGATAGCACGGAGGAGTCTTTGTGGACATAAGGCAGGTAGAAAGCGGATGGTTGTCCTGGAGAAGGTTGCTTGCGAAATGTAGGGGATGTGGTCCGTATTGGATCGGCCCTTGCGAAAAGTACCTCTAGTTGCTTCAGACGGAAAGGAGGACAGCAGTACCGGGAGGATAGCGGATGGATCCTTGTCCGAGGAGAGGATGGATCGGTCCTTCTCCCAGCTGCCCCCGAAGCCGGTATGAAGGTGGCCGGGAGCGAAGCTTCAACCGGGAGATCCCTGGAAGCAGAGAGCATCCTAGTGGGGATCATCCTAAGATCGAGGATGAGTAGGACATGTCCTACGGGATGGTGAAGCCTGCTGGTCTCGAGGACCAGTGGACCCGAAGAGGATTTTTTTTTTTTTTAAACTTGGAGTTGGACGAATAATAGTCCATCGATTTGGCGAGATGGAGACGCAAATACGGCAGTTAAGTTCCAGTCCGTCACACGCAAAGAGGACACGGATGAGGATGAGGATCGAAGTGATACATCGTAGAATTTTTTTTTTAGAAAAACCTAGGCAATTACAAGCCTTGGATGAGGACACATTCCCTTCTTAGGTTGGTGTAACTTCGGGTAACAGGATCTTCAGATGAAGAAGAGGTGGACATGGTGAACGATGAACAGGACATGAAAACTGTTAGGCGCGCAGCAATATGAATCGCGAGGTGAGTGACTGTAGAGGTGCCTGGCGGTGAGATATGGCAACACTGCGCAGTCAGCGGTTGTTGTGCTGTAGGCGGGACCAAAGTGTTGGTCGAAGAAGTGGATAATTGTGCAGTTGTGTCCTCCTGCCCCCTCCCCCTTTTTTTTTTTTGACGTGTGTATAATCATAAATTCAGGGAATTGTAAAGTTTGGGGAGGCAACAAGCCATGAACTGATGAAGAAGGGGACGAGGACATAGTCCCGGTAGATGTCCCTTATCTGTATCTAAGCGTCCTGGGACGAAGCCGTAGCGAAGGATAGGACGGAGGACCGAGGATAGGACGGAGGACCGAGGATAGGACGAGGCCGAGGACGGAGGACCGAGTCTTCTGAAAAAGGATAGGTCGGAGGACTGAGTCTTCTGAAAAAGGATGTGTGCTTCTCAAGGAAGAGTTGTTGCATCTGTGAGCGGATGTAAGATTGGGGATGGTTGGGATAGGACGGGATGGTTCGTTCGGGGCAGCATTGTCGAGGGAAGGCTTGTGACGCTTAGGGATCGAAGCAAGCCAGGCTGAGGTATAATCGGAGACTGGAGGCTTCCGTTTAAAAGTTTTGAGTTTTAAGTTTTGAGGGTATGCACGTGGACGGAGTAAGCGGATCGTTGGTCCGCTGAGTGGCGGAGCGTCCTGTTACCTGTTGGACGGGTCGTGTGCGAGGATTAATCAAGAGGAGTGAGTTGTGGACCCACGGAGGAGGCCAATTTGGCAGGAACCTTCCAGGCTTTAAGTTGAAGCTTAAGACAAGCATAACATTCCTTGGTAAGAGGTAGTTCATCAGCAAGGGATCGCAGGGAGTGGGGTGTGCTCAAGACGGTCATGTCGTCGTGAGCGCCCTAGGAGAAATGCCATCGGACGGCTGCGCCGAGTATATATAGCCAGCCCATCCCTGCACATACACAGTCGTACAAGCCCGGCTGGGAAGCCAACTTTCAAGCTTCTAGGGGAATAATAGCTCAAAAGGAGGGAATCGCTATAAAAAACCGGTAATGTGAATTTCTGTCGGCTCTAAAAAGACTAAAATTGCAGGGCCTGCACCTGCTTAATTTTAGTTTTTATTGCTAACCGAATATATACATTCCTGTTTTTATAGCGATTCTTCTTTTGAGCTAGAATTATCCCCTAGAAGCTTTGGAGCTTGAATCCCAGCCGGACTTGTACCTACTGCGCATGCGCAGGTTTGGGCTGGCTATATAACATGGCGCAGCCGACCGCGTGTCATTATTTCTCCACACCCAGAACCTATTGATTGAGGGCAGGCCCTACATTTAGTCTTTTTATAGCCGACAAAAAGATACATTACCTGTATTTATAGCGGACTTTGTTACTGGAGTGGGAAAGGTTCGCTCAGTTACCCCTCATGTACAAGTCGGCGCCCCAAGAACATGTCTTTGGTGAAGTCATTCCTGAGAGTACCTCAGCCAATCACACTGGTTGTGGAACCTGTAAAAGCGGATCGATCCGTAGTGTGGATGGAAAAGATGAGGTTCCCCAGTGAGTTAGGGTCGGTGCGGTGAAGGGAACGCGGGAATAATATTGGATAGAAACGAGGTTTTTAAGTAAGGGAACCGCAATCAGGAATCTTAACACCACTGGGTACAAGATAGGAAATCAAGCGATAGTGCCAAAAACGCTTACCTTGTAGGGATTGACGATGTTGGATCTTGACCGGTCGTTAGGGTAGAGTGAATGTCCTCATCCGTTCGACGGACCTCAGAAACAGTCTGTGTGTAGGAAGAAGGAACGGTGATGAACACTGATGAAGATGAAACACAGAACGTGGATGGAGAACACTGTTTCTGGCGGGGGGAACGTGCCATGGCAATCAAGATGTGTGGGATTTTTGAGAGATGAAGGTGGTTAAGTTACTTGATGTACGAATTTTGTAGTACATATATGAGGCGAGGAACGAGTTTATGTCGTCCGGAACGGGACGAAAGAAGCAGGAACCGATTGTTTAGAGATTGTGGTTAATGTTGCTATTGTGATATGCGGAATCCTACGGCAACTCCTTTGGCTTGGCGACGGCAAGGAGAACACGGCGTCACTGTGGTGGAAGAGGCCGAGTTTTCAGTTATACCATGAAAAACTGGTGAGAAGCGTGGGGCGTTGTCATATTGACAAATGGAGTAGGAAGAAATCTTGTGGAACTGATTTGTTGCCATGGCCGCGTTCCAGAGGGTCACTGGAGAGGAGGATGGTGATACAGGAGGATCGCTGTCCGGAGTATTGGATGTCCGGGCTGTTACGGACGGATCCCGGTATGGCGACGGTAACGGTGACAGGGCTTCTGCGAGCAGGTTCGTGATGGATGGAGTCGGGGATGCCGCCAAAAGTTGGGAGAGGGGGGGACCAGGCGACTGTGCCTTGGTTGACGTGGGCGTTGTTCGATGACGTCGGGTTTTAGACCGAGCACAGTAGTACGCTCGCCATGGTGGCGATGAAGGTAACGGCAACAGCAAGGCATGGCTAGCACGAAGGAGCACATAATTAATGCATTGGGAGCGGTACCGTCGGTAGAGGGTTTCAAGCTCGTTCGAGAAAGCTTCATTAGAAGCATGTACGCGCATTGTCTGACTGTAAGGCGGCAGAATATGCAGCGGCTTCTTGTAACGTAGGTAACTCAGATTGAGCAGATCGAAGGGTTTCTAGTTTCTTGACGAAACTGTCGATGTAATCTAGAAGAAATTTCAAATTGAAATCGAAATTTTCTAGTTCTCGTGCTGATAGATGGAGGGCTCTAAGCAAGGAGGAACGGATTGTGGAGGCTGACGGGAACGAAATATTTGTGGGGGACGGTGTTTTATATGGTGAAAAGGTCTGGAACGTGGTTGCAGGTGTTGGATTCCGTGGCGTGGTAGTGGCTACTGATGAGGAAGTGCTGGTCGGTGCTTGAAGTTGAAGGCTTGTTATGAAGGAACGGAGCCTGCGGTGGAGCCAAGGGAGAGCGTGCAGACGTAATGCGAGCTTTGGGATGCGTTCCGGATGGTCCTGGGATGGCAGGAACCTTATCTGTTTCGGCGAACCGAGGGCTTTTTGTTGGATGTAGTGGTGGATAAGGCACTGAGGCTGGATGTTTGGTGGGCGTCTTTTTGGTCTGAAGATGTGGTGCCTGTGGCGGAACATCAGTTTTGGTCAGTTTTTTAAGAGTTTTTTAAGTTGTTCTTTTCGTCGGCGGGCTGCTCGGATGGAACGCTTCCTTGACTCTAGTTGACGGCGACGAATTTCAGATCAGCGATCCGGGGGGGATACTGAGGCAGATAGAGCATTTCTTATTAAGGTCGTTGCACTAGCGGTGTTTTTGACAACACGGATGTGGGTCAAAATGTGAGGATGGCGAAGGACCAGAAAATCCTAGGCAAGAGCAGGCTTTAGGCAAAGGAATGTTGACTTCTGAGACTTCTCCTGGCAGGATTGGTTCCTCGGACGAGGATGTGTCCGACATCTTGGGTGAGTAGTAGGTGAAAGGACCGTTCCGCGCGAAGCGGTTTGAATTGAAAGAGGTGAGAGAGACCTCTGGTGGCAAAACTGCGCGGAGTGGTGCAGGTGGATGAGGTGGTGAACGTGTGACGGTCGTTCCGCAAGGCAGAAACGGAGCATGGCAGAAGGTCCTCTTGTTTTTACTTTCTTCTTGTTTGTTTTCTTCATTTTTTTTTTTAGTAGTTGAACGGGTAACGTTGTTGGTCTTGTAGTCTAATGGAAGGGAACCGTGTATATTGTGGTAGGTACGCGATGGTAACCGGAAAGGCAATCAGGAACTGTAGAAGCAACTGGGAACCGTGGTGTAAGCAGCTGTGGATCGGACCGAGCAGAGGAATGACGTGTAAGTTGGTTCATGTAAGATGCAGATGGTGTCAGATGCAGAAGTTTCTTTACGGCAGGACACAAAGGCGGTCGCCGGGATAACGAGGGTGTAAAACCGAGGAGGAACCAGTGAAGCAAAGAACTCTGTTCACGAACCGGGCCTGGACGAACACTGCAGGCCCGGACCTTGGTAAAAATTTGCCGAGTCGGGCGAAAGGGTCCGGAACCGAGGATCGTGAGGGAGCCGAGGGGAAGACGGAATCGTGAATCTGCTTGCGGAAGGGAACTGGAATCGGCATAGTAGCACACTGTGTGAAGAGAGTCATGGTGGAAGCATTGTGGGTGCCAAAGGGCCCAGGCTGGATGCTGGGGCCCGGTTCCGGCCTAATAGTCGTGGCTGCCAAGCAGTGGTGGGATCGATGTAGCAGCTAAGGGAACCGTCAAGGGTAGGCGGACGTCCAGGGTGAGAAGGCTTACTATCATTAGAAGAACACACACTCTGCAGGGAGTAGGCGGATAGATGGTGTGGTTCCAACATGGGAACATGAATCGTTGACAACAGGAATCAGTGACGAATGAAGCGTCGATCCCTGCCTATCTGTTGCTTGTAACCTTGCTCAATGAGCTCGATTCCGAACACTGAAACCGTGCGGATCGTTGTGGAAGATGGTGGGGCCCAATCCTTATTGATGGGGAGGAATTGGGATCTTGGTGAGTAAAGAAGGTACACCAGTCCTTCCTTTGGTGGTTCCCTTCTCCGTGTTATAGCAGAGTGTGGGATCGAACTGAGTACGGAGAGGGATCGAGGAATGTAGGCCAGTTGCAGGTGAGGAACATCTACCTAAGTCGATGATTAGATAAGTAAGAACAGCCAAACTGCTCTGTTCGAGTTTGAAAATGATAGAGGCTGCGCAGGACAATGCGCAGTAGGGCAGTGATGCGGATGAATATTTTAAAGTAAAAACCGCAAAAGAGTGCGTCCAATAGGTATGTCCAATGGGCCGAATCTGGCGGAACCTTGATGTTAATGGTCGAATTACAACCTCGTAGAATTGTATAAATGAAGGAAGCCGCACAGCAACATGCGCAGTGGGGTCGTGTTGTTGTTGGTTTTAATAGGAGACAGTGCCTTCTGCATGTGTGACAGACCGAGATCCGATAAGAGGAACGTGGGGTGACATGATGCTGTCGTTCCTATGCGAATGCTTCACCCCTCCCCGTTCCCCGCTACAGGCCGAGGTCGAGCAGGGATCGAGGGGTAGCAGGAGAATGAGCATATGGATGAAGGAATTCGTGAATCTGCAGGTAACGCTGCCTGAGAGATGCGAGGAACGCAACTGAAGGTGGAGCGTCTTTGTTGGAATGAATCTCTGGATGTCTCCATAGGGAATGCGGCAACTTGGGCCGGGAACGTTGCAAGGTGGCTAAAACGGCTGCCAAGTCTGAAGGGAGCGGACGACCGTGGAACAGCCTGAACAGCGGTTCATTGTCTGGGGTGACCAGGTAATCCGGGTCAGCGGAGCTGTGTAGCTCATCCGTTGCTGTCCAGATCCCAAAGGGGGAGGAGCAGTGACTACACTGCTCCTTGGGAACCGACATGGAATCGTGGCAGGCGTCCGCGTTCCTTTTGGTAGGAACGCAGTAACGCCGTGGATGGCCGGAACGGTCCTAAGACCAGGGAACCGGAACGAAGATGGGGAGCTCAAGGCAGTCACGACGACGTGAACGCCCTAGGAGAAATAACACGCGGTAGGCTGCGCCGTGTTATATAGCCAGCTCACACCTGCGCATGCGCAGTAGGTACAAGTCCAGCTGGGATTCAAGCTCCAAAGCTTCTAGGGGATAATTCTAGCTCAAAAGGAGAATCGCTATAAAAACAGGTAATACAAATTTCGTTGGCTATAAAAATTAGTTTTTACTATCTTAAAAATACTTACCCTCAAGGAAACTTTAAAAATTCATTAAGGAATATCCACCTTAACCAAAAAGACTAAAATTGCAGGGCCCGAACATGCTTAATTTTAGTTTTTATTGCCTAACCGAAAATATCCATTACTTGTTTTAATAGCAGTTTTCCCCTTTTGAGCTTATTTTCCCCTAGAACCTTGAAAGTCGTCTTCCCAGCCTAGCTCGTACGGTACTGCGCATGCGCATGTCCTAGGTCTGCGTATATAAGCTCCGGCGCAGCGAGTTGTTTGCATCATTTCTCCACCATCCAGAACATAGCTCATGGAGGGGAGGCATGGGCGGGCATTAAGGTAATGTATATTTTCGGTTAGGCAATAAAAAGACTAAAATTGCAGGGCCTGCACCTGCTTAATTTTAGTTTTTATTGCCTAACCGAAAATATACATTACCTATTTTTATAGCGTTTCCCTCCTTTTGAGCTATTAATTCCCTAGAAATTTGAAAGTTGGCTTCCCAGCTTGTACTACTGCGCATGCGCAAGGAAGGGCCGGCTATATAAACTCGGCGCAACCGTCCGATGGCATAATTTCTCCGCACCCAGAACCTAGACAATGGAGGGGATGCCGACAATGGAGGGGATGCCTGGGTGGGAGTTAAGGTAATGTATATCATGTCAAAAACCCCAACTGGTTAAAGGGGCCGCCAAGTTCGGAATGGTTCGGCCCTTCAAAGGTGTGATATCAACACACCAAAACATTCGCCAAGTTAATCGCACTGCTTAATAGTTCGAAGGTTAAATGAAAACTAGAACATTGCTACTTTCGGTAGCAATGCTCAAGTTTTCATTTAACGTCCAAAGTATTATTCGGTGCGATTAAGTTGGTGAATGTTTTGGTGTGTTGATATTACTCCTTTGAAGGGCCGAACCATTCGGAACTTGGCGCCCCTTTTACCAGTTTTGGTTTTTGATATGATATCACTTCTTTTTTTTTAATTGTGCATTGGCTCAACTCCACTACCGTGCAGATGTGTAATAAAGTGCCACTTCAACAAGAAATTGGTTTTCAACAATTTACTACTATCTTTTGCCTATAGGCCGAACCATTCTCAATTTAGTCACCTCTTTATAGGTTTTTGGTTTGGTTTAATTTTGTTGTAATTTGTTTTATTTAGTTAAATTGGTGTGTTGATGTCACTCCTTTGAAGGGCCGAACCACTCTCAACTTGGTGGCCTCTTTACCAGTTTTTGACTTTGTTATTACAGTTGGTTTATTTTTCGTGAATTGGACGTGAATACAATTTCTTTGCAACGTTGTTTAGATTTATCGTGATACACTAATGTGTGTCTAGGCACACACGTCAGTATACACGTTCTCATTGTCCGTCCAATGAGAGACGATGCCGACAGTACTAACAATGGTTATAACAATATTTTCGTACTTACGCGCCCTCCCACGCCATTCCCGTTACGCCCCCTGGCTCCAAACCATAGAAGGTACGCAGTTTGTATTGTACTGCACCCATTCGTCCAATTTCATAGCTGGAAGTCTTCCCGTTATCTCTGTATCGATGAATAATCACCCTATGGAAATTAACATGGGGATGAGCGGACTAGCTAGCTAGTAGCTAGTAACACATTTACGACGTTATTGAGGTCAGATTTTGCATTGAAAGCAGCTTAGCTGGCATTCCTACACGAGTTAATTTTTGTGAGGTTGGTCATTGCTCACGATTTCAACACAATTTAAGCTTTTGTACCGCATTATTATTTTTCCCTAAGTACCTGAAATGCGCCCAACTATGCTTCAAGATATAAGACACTGACGCAATGGCGTCACGCTACAATGGTTTACAACCTCGACAATTGAATTGATGTGATGTTTGTTGCCTAACTTGGCGTGTCTAGATTTTCAGTTAGGCAATAAAAACTAAAATTAAGCAGGCGCAGGCCTGCAATTTTAGTCTTTTTATAGCCGACGAAAATATCTTTTACCTATTTTTATAGCGGACTTTGTAACCCGGTGGAGGGCTAGGTTCACTGTCCCCTCGTGCACAAGCCGGCATCCCCGGGAACTAGTCCTTGGTGAAGACAACCCTGAAACCTAGGCCAATATCACTGAGTTGGAGTAACACTGAGCGGATCAGAGGCGGTCCGCTGTGTCAGGAAGTAGTCTCCTTCAGTGAGACCAAGTATTGCGGTAAGAATGGATGAAATTTGTAATAATGCAGGGGGGAGGTAGAGAATCAGAAAATAATTATCGAAAACTCCTACCTTGCTGGGAGGATGATGATCTCCTGGAAGGCGGACCGGCGGCTGGAGATGAAGCCGGTATCGGGAGAGATGGAGCAGACGTCTGTCATAGGATGGTGGCTGCCGGCGGGCCGGACGCACTCAGGACGGATAAAGTTCGTGTCAGGAGAATAATTGAAGAGGCGGATCGTAGCGGATGCGAAGAGTGGATGGTGAACACAGAATGGTGGTTAATGAAGAAAAACGTTCATGAAGGGACGTGGCAACAAAAGGCTTAGCTGATATAGAGCCGAAGAGTCTGGTGAGTAAGAATCTTCTTGCACTGGCGAGTTTGTCGTCCTCTCTCTTTTTTTTTTATTGAAGATTCAGTAGAAAATGAAGGGAGGATAGTGATTGTCTCGTCCCCGAAGGGGAGGTAAGTGAAAGGAGAGTCATAATGAGAGGACTGGCGAGGATCGTGACTGCATCGTCTGCGGACGGGAGGCGGATGAAGCAGGATCCTCACTAAAAGTTTTTTAAAGGTTAAATGTACCGCCTCCAGCTGTGAAACAGACAGTAGAAAAGATCTATTGAAAATACTGGCGAGGATCGTGATTGTACCGTCTTCGGACGGGAGGCGGATGAAGCAGGAACCTCACCGACAGGTTGAAAAGCAGTCTAAGTTTTGATGGTAAACACAGTAGAAAGTCCTTATGAAGGTAGAACACGGAATCCCAGAGAGACACTAGAGGCTTTGCTACGACAGGGGGAGCATGGCAAGACGTCTGTGGAAGATAGGGAGGTTGGGGTGATGCCGTGATATACGGGAAAGAAACTCGGTGCATTGTCATATTGCCATACGGAATATGAAGTAATTTTGTGGAACTGATTGGTGGCGAGAGCATCCTGCCAGAATGAAACTGGAGAGGCGGAGACCACGGTGGGAAGATCGTTGTCGGGAGTATGATATTCACAAGCTGTGGCGGATGGGTCCCTTAGTGGAGACGGTAGTGGGGATGGGGCGTCCTAATGAACCTGGAGGATCAGGGAGAGGTGGACGCAGTCGCAGAGGCAGGATTGAGTGGGAGCGGAGGACGGAGTAAGCCTAAGACGGCAGGTGCGGGAACGCGCACAGTAATAGGCTATCCACGGAGGAGAAGCAGGGATTGGAGACACCCAAGCGTTACGTGCACGTAGTAATGCATAATTGATGCGTACGGACCGGTAGCGTTGGTTGATGTGAATCGATTGACTCAATGTAATCGCAGCCATTATGCTATATTTCGAGTGGTTGATAAGTTCGAGTTCATTGGAATGAGCAATGTTCGAAGCACGTAGATTATTTTCGGATCGCAGTGCTTCTGCTTCTGCCGATGTTGCGGATTGGGCGGACCGGAGAGTATTAAGTTCTGTCTTGAACCCTTCGAAATAGTTGAGAAAACGTAAATTAAAGTCGAGGTTTTCTTGTTCTCTGGCGGAGAACTGTAGGCCCCGTGTAATGGCTGAGCCGATCACTGCAAAAGTTGGGAACTGAGTCAGATGTGAAGGGGATGGCGCACTAGTTGTGGAGAAAACTTGAAAAGCCTTGGCAGAGGATGAGGATTGAACACGGACGGGAGTGTATGACAATGGAGGACGTGGCTGTTGAGAGGATGTTGGTGATTTTGAAGTTGAGGACGGCATCTTGGTAGGAGCGAGACGATGTCGAGCAATCTTGATTTTTCCCGTGGATTTCGTTCCGGACGTGCCTGCAACCGCGGGGATCGCTTCCGTAGCTGAAAGAGTAGGCCGCTTATGAGGATGAACGGGAGGCAGCGGAAGAGGAGCAGCACGTTTTGAGGCTTTCTTTAAAGACAAAGGAGCAGTCACAATTAGAGGTTGTGTTTGAGAAGGATTTTCTGTTCCTCTCGTTTACGAGCCGCACGTAGCATCCTTTGCCGGGACTGGAGTTGTTTTTTTGCGGATGAGCGTCCAACGACTTGGGGAGATGGCAACACAAACCCGGCAGTTCCGATCCAGCCCATTACACTGCCTGTGCCATTGGCAGCAGGGATGCGGGTCAAAGTGAAATGCGGTGGATTTTCCAGCAAAACCTAGGCATTTACACGCTGTTGGAGAAGGAACTTTAATTTCTTTCGTGTTAGCGACATCCTTCGGTGGTGTTGTTTCGACACGAGGAACGGGATCTTCGGACGGGATCGTCAGACATGTTGTGCGCTAGGGAGGACACAATAGAAACCGTTGGGTAGGCGAATTTGAAAAGCAAGGGGGACAACAGAAGTGGCGTCTGGTGGTGGACGGGGCGCGAGGAGCGCCTAGGGCTGGAACCCGTTACAAGTTTCATGGTGCTGCGTGTGGATGGGATGACGGACGAAGCAAGGGGCAGACATTATGGTAGACGTTTTTGTCCTCCCCTTCTTTCCTAGGGTCTCTACACAGTAGTCGAGGAGTCGATGATGTTGTTGATCGTTTGTTTTGTACGGTTTTTTTTTTTTAGCGATGAGGAATGAGCGCTTCTTATAATGGATGGAGGACGAATGCGGATAAGGGAGGCTGTGACTCACGAGGATCGATGGGCCGTCTTGCAAATTTTCGTAGAAAGTCAATGGTCCCGTTTTTATTCGACGTAGGGTGTCCTCCGGCGTCGTTTTGAGGACCGAAGGTGGCACGGGCCGACTTGAAGAAGGATGGAGACAGGACAAAAAGAAACAGGGACTCATGAGGGATCGTGGTGACGAATGCGGACGGACAGCAGTGGAGGCGGATCGAGGTTGGAACTCGACGGAAAAATGCAATTGTGGATCAGGATGGGTCAAGTCTGCATTAGATGTGAACGTCTACCCCGTAGTTCTTTAGATTCTGAAGTTTTTTGGTTCATTTCTGTTTGGTGTTGTTGTTGTTTTGTTTTTTTTTTAAAGAAAAAAGAGGAAGGAATGGGACTGAATGCACTTCAATGGAAGAGTCTGGAGGATCACGACATATGAGTCTTCTGGAGGATGCGGATCGTGAGGCAGAGTAACGACGGACATGCAGGAAACACTGCGAGGGTGAGTGAAGGTAACGGAACAAGACGTGCTGAGGGATGTGTGTTGTCCTAGTCTGTTCGTTGGTGTCAACACACTGATTCCTGGAATCGAGACTTTACGGGAACCAAGTTCGGTGGAGACATTGAAAGAGTTAAGTCCGGCGACTGTTTTCCAAGAATAGTGTAGTGGATGTCAAAAGTTGGGAGAGTCAGGCAGTTCTTCACAAAACAGGTCCACTAGTGTAGGTGAAGGAGGCGGAGGAGGACCGTGACCCAGTATATTGCCGAGAGAACACGAACATGCAGGTGAGAGGACAGGAACGCAGAAGCGTCGTTAAAAGGTCGGAAAGGGAACAGGCAGGCGGATGGAGTCTGGCGGATGAAAAGTAGGCGAAGGCTGGTTTGATGATCCAAGGGGAACAGCAAAGGCTGGTGAAGGTAAGGATGGAGGCGGATGGCGATGTGCACGTCCAGAGGATCGTAGGACCAGCAGGCGAAGAGGATGAATGACTAGAGGATGATGCCTGCAAGATGTACAGGATGCGACCTGAGTCGGATCGGCCTCTACGAAAAGGCGCCCCTGGTTGCTTCAGATGGAAATGAGGTTATTAACGCCGGCAAAGTAGCGGACGGCGGATTGAGCGGCTGTCGAACAGCAGAGGATCGTTGAGTAGGGACACGTCCGGACCGACGATGTGTCAACGTAGAAGGTGGAAGTATCCTGATCCTAGGGGAGGATGGAGTAGCCCTCCGACTTGCAGATCCAAGGACACTAGAAGGAATGGCCGGGAGCAGAGCCTCAACCGGTAGAACCTTGGAAGACATCCTGCGGAAGTGGACGAGGCGGATCGAAGAGAGGACGAGGATGGCTGGACCAGAGGACCGGCGGATGAAAAAAGGATGGAGTAGCTCAAGGCGATCACGTTGACGTGAGCGCCCTAGGAGACATGATGCCATCGGACGGCTGCGCCAAGTTTATATAGCCAGCCCATTCTTGTGCATGCGTAGTAGCACAAGCCCGGCTGGGAAGCCAACTTTCAAGTTTCTAGGGAATTAATAGCTCAAAAGGAGGGAAACGCTATAAAAATAGGTAATGTTTATCTTCGTCGGGTATAAAAACACCAGTGTAACCTGGTTGATTTTGGTTTCTATTGCCTGTTGAAAATATGCATTACCTTTTTTATTTGCATTCTCCTTCTCGAATGCTGTTCAATAGAGAATTAAAATTGAGGCTGCCCGTCCGAGTCGCTACCCACTGCGCAGCCTCGTTCATATAAAAACTCAAGCGAAGCCGAGAAGGCCACCTTTTCGAACCTCTATAGTGCCCAAATTGCGACAACAGGGGAGGAGCGTGGGATAGAAAAAGGTAATGTATATTTTCAACAGGCAATAGACACCAAAATCAACCAGGTTACACTGGTGTTTTGAAGTTTCTAGTTGCCTTGAAAATATCCATTACCTTTTTTATTTGCAATCCACCGACTTTGTCACGGTGGAGGGTGCCATTGACATAAGCCCCCTTGGGTAGCGATCGGTTCCCCACATTGAGATTCAAAGAGTGTAACGGGGGTCATAGAATACGTCGAACCGCAACAAAAGGGCCGATTCGGTATAGTCCCTCAGCTTGGTTGGACATGTTACGAAGGTAATGGGACGTGAAGACGGACGCATGACGCCGAGAGGCGGCTTCCTTTATGTCGGAGACTGGTATGTTGCTATGACAAGCCCAAGATGTAGAAATAGCACGGAGTTCGTGGGCCGTTACACAGATACCTTCGTCAGCAAAAGTGATATCAAGTGCGTCATAAGCCTGGACGATAACTGTCTTTAGCCAAGTGGAAATCATTCGGAACGATGTGACGCCAGTGTTGTGACGAAATGGGAGAAACAGCTGGAAGCGTCCTTGTCGGATAGGTTTTGAAGTTTTAAGGTAGAATCTAAGAGCTCGTACCGGACATAAGAAACGTCCATCGTCCTCTCCTAAGATTTTGGAGAGGGAAGGGATTATAAAAGGATGCGTACGTTCGTCCGGTTTCTGGGTCTTGGCTCGGAATGATGCCCGTGGGGCGAGTGTGACCCCGGCGTAATCCGGGAAAAAGAAGCAGTCTGATTCCGTGGCTGAAAGTGCTTGTAGTTCACTACACCGTTGACAGGCAGCAAGGGCGATGAGGAACACAGTTTCCCTCGTTAGGTGACTGAGACGAGACGAACCGAGGGGTTCGTAAGGAGCAGACAGGAGTGCCGTTAGGACGATGGATAGGTCCCAGTCAGGAAAGAGGGGGGGGGGGGGGAATTGAGGCTTAATGACGCGTCGACAGCTTGGTCATTAGCGCCAACCTCAGTCACAGTGCAGTGGTCCGGGTTGCTACTGCACCACACATTACAGAGATATTATTCAAACCCCTAATCTAAATCTTGTCATACATCTGTACCTCCTGCAAAAACTGCCGCCTGTCAGGAAACTGTCGCTTGATGCATGGTCTATCAAGACGGAATGAATGGATAAGCGAGAGAGAACAAAGCACCGTGAGGGACGGGATGATATATCCAAAAGGCGCGAAGGCGGTGAAGTAGTTGTTTGTGTTGCAAACTGGTGAGTTGCACCAAAAAATCCGGGTTTATTCTTGACAAGTTAAGTTTCAAGGAAAAAGGACTTGGATTTCAAGTCATGTGGCAGAGAGGTGTACCGGAATGGTAGGAGGTGCATACCCAGGAACATGATGATGTCCCCTGGATTAAGGGATGCGAAGGGCGAGACTGGCAAAGCGGTTGTGGAGGGAACCATCGGTTCAAGGCATATCCTTGGCGGAATCAAGGTCCGGGTATCGAGGTCTCTGGGACCAGCGCAACCTTCTGTTAGATAGAAAGGATCGCTGTGTACGACCTGTATGTGTTGTTAGCAATATTGGTGCCGTTGGAGGGATGGCTACTAGAGACGTCTCGAATTGGCAGTACGGAACGTAGGAACGCGGAATGCGTACGGAAGAACGAATGAACAAGGAAACACTGGAACTATAGATTCTGGACGAGATATACTGCTGCCTGCAGGGGCAGGCAGACAGTAGGTGTGGTTGACAAGCTGCAATGGGCAGAACATCAAGCCCTGGTGCCGACCCTCAATAGCTGTAAACCAGCGGAACGTTGGAACGGCACCAAGGACGGCCTGAAGTGACGTAGCAAAGAAGGTAGGAACGCGGAACGTGTCCGCAGGAATGTAGGGACGAGGAACGAGAGGAGAGAGGAACGCAGGAGCAACCACCATGGTGGCTGTATTAGGAAAAAAGATCCAGTGTGTTCTTGTTCGTTGGTAATTCGGAAACCTCTACAGGCCCATTGACTAGGGACAATAGGAGGCGGAACGTAGGACGGATCTGCGGGACTTGAGGACGCCGTGTCTTGATGAGGAATGGAACATCAGAAACGGAACGTTGTGTGGTTGGTTTTTTTTTTTAATAGGGTAACGAAGGGAACACAGGTCTCGTGACCCTAAGAAAGCCGAGGTCTTTGCGGAAGTCTTGTGGTGCTTGTTCGTCGTATTCTTCTCACTCTTTATTCTTCTTCTGTTTTATGTCTTCGTTTTTTTTTTTGTTTTTTTTTTTATGTAGAGCAAGGAGTAAATTTCCACCGTCCTCTAATGTAGAGAGGACCGTTAAAGCGAATGCCTTGCTGGCAAAAGCGGAACGTTCAGCTACCAAAGGCTGGGAGTAAGTTGCGGACCAACGGAGAAGGTCAACTTGGCAGCAACTTTCCGGGCCTTGAGTTGGAGTTTGAGGCAGAAGTAGCGTTCCTTAGTGCATGAGAGTTCTTTGGAGAGTGAACGCAGGTACTGTACCAGAGGAGGCTGGCTACAAGGAAGCGGGAACGTGGCTGCGGTATCGCAAGGCATGGGGAATGATGCCCGGAAAGAAAGGGATTTGGAGGCGGAATCGGTTGGTCTAGAGTCTTGTTTCGTTGTGACGTTGAAGATCTCCACGTTATCCGTAACCGGTGGAACCTGTGATGGGGATGCGACGAGGAGTGCGGGATACGGAACCATTCCCAAGGGTTCCCGTAGCTCGCGGCATCAGACTGATGGTATCGTAGGATGCGGAATGTGAATCGCGGAACGGAGCGTTCGTCGTGTCAGGAGAGCATTAGCAAATGCTGGTGTTTCTGAGAGAAGAAGAAAATACATTACCTAATGTGGTGGAAAGTGTTCTGCCCTGACTCCTCTTTACAGAGGTCTAGTAAGGGGAAGGAAGAGTGGTGAGGAACGTAGTGCTGCTGTTCCTAATGGAAGCAAGTCCCTCCTCCACCCCCCCCCCCCCCACCGGCCGTCGAGCAGGGGATCGAGGGGCAACATGAGGAGTGGGAAAGCGTTCTTTAGGGAACGTAGTCAAACTTCCATGAACATGGCTGAGTCCTATATCAAGGTGAGGAATGGTTGATTGAATCACGTAGGCTGGGACGTGGCTGGTGGTATCGAGGAACGTGGAGGCCGGGATGAACGTGAAGAGCACACAAAACCAACCCAGGCCATGACAGGCCGCTGGGGAACGTCCCAAAGGAAACTAGGTTGAGGGTGAGGTGAAGAGGCAGGCGTACACGACGATTGGACCTGTTGAGGAGCAACGGATAGCACAGCTGCGTAGGTCGAAGGCAGAAGAAGGATGAGCGAGCTGCATCGTCGGAATATATCCTGAAAAAGAGGGCTGCGCAGTAGGATGCGCAGATGGTGGCGGGGCAGAGGAATATCATACTTCTAGAAGAAACCAACAGCATTCAATGCTGGAAGGAAAGAAAGGCGAAAGCCGACTGGAGTGAAACAGCCCAAACCAGGAAGGCTGCGCAGAAGCAACGAGCAGTGAGTAGTAAGGAAGGGAGCAAGGACGAGGGTCGCTGCCCATCTGAACTGATCCGCGTACCGCCCAAACGCAATGATAACGTAAGCCGCCTTGGGCAGGAGCCAAGAGAACGGCAGTCAAGGGACGGCGGTAGCTAGCAACAGCGGATCGGTGGTATAGAGGAACGGCGGCAGCGAGGAATGTGAATCGGACGAGGAGCTGGAAGAGCAGCCACATCGTGTGGCGCGCTGGGAAGGACTTGGATCCTCAAAGTTAGCAGAGGGAACCGGAAGATCGGAGAATGAACTGTGCTTGAAATCTAGCCTTGCTAGATCCATGACGGAATGGACTTTTTTTGAAGTTGTGAAGAGAAGACTCCATGAGGCTGTGAACTTGTGAACTCGACCGTGGACCGCTAGCGAGTGGCGGAGCCGATAACACTGTAAGAGGAACGTGAAAGCAAGTCCAATGGCGTTATGGGAACGGAGGATGATGCTTTGGCAGCTACTTTGCTCGAGCAAGTTCTTCACTAAGGGAACGTAAGTCACGAGCAGGAGGAGGATGGTTACCGGAAACCGATGAGAAGACAATTTGTCCACAGGTGGAAGGGAAACTGAGAGTTCAGAAAGGAACAGGTTCCCCAGTGGAAATTGAGAATCCAGTGGTTCAGGTTCTGCTTAAGTTCCAAAACCTTAACAACAGTTGGGTCTGGGTGTGAGAAAGGAACCGGAGACGCAGAACGAGGATGATGGATCGAAGATCCTTCCTTAGGAGTACCCTTAACTCGAGGCATGGAGGTAACCAGGAACGGGGAATCGGGAACCGACTGCCGGGTAACCGTGGTTCCTTTTGGAGCGATGTGAACAGCGTGCGCGTGGAGAAGAACAGGTGGCCTTCTCGGCTCCGCTCGAGTTTTTATATGAACGAGGCTGTGCAGTAGAGCTGCGCAGTGGGTAGCGACTCGGACGAGCAGCCTCAATTTTAATTCTCTATATTGAACAGCATTCTAGAAGGAGAATGCAAATAAAAAAGGTAATGGATATTTCAAGTCAACTAGAAACTAAAATTAAGCAGGTTCGGGCCCTGCAATTTTAGTCTTTTTATAGCCAACGAAATGTACATTACCTGTTTTATTAGCAAACTTTGTCTGTGGAGGAGGGCTAGGTTCAATTTTCCCGCAGTACGAGCTGGCATCCCCAGGAAAAGATACATTTCCCGATGAAGACACATCGCGTTCCCAACCACTTTCAGACCAAGGCCTTGTTACAGACCAAGGCCTGGTGGGAACACGGGCTGACGTGATGCTGATGTTCCTACTTGAGATGCAACCTCCCCCCCCTCCTCCCATCCTGGTACGGTCAGAGGTTGAGCAGGGGAAGCGAGGGGTAACATGAGGATTGGTACAGAGGAAAGGATCCAAACTTGCGAAGGGCCCCTCAATGAGCGGCGGAGGGGAAGTGAGTGACAAGGTTGGGAAAAATCGCTGAAGGCGGCTGCAGGCGGTTGTCTATAGATGACGGAGTGTGCAATAGGAGCACGTCTGGAGTGCCTGGCTGGTGCTTGGGAGATGTAGGGGCGATGGAATGGGATAAACCCCTCCCCAGTGGCGGAGGCGGAAGAATTGTCCATGTCTGGAAGCCCGGACAGCACACAGGATTGATCCGAGGAAGGGCTGCAGCTGAAATGGATCTGCGGCTGCGGAACGGAAGGGCACTCAAAAAGATCATCCACCCGATTTTTTGGTGGCACGTTGAGGAAGGGAACGTGAAGTACTACTGGAGGAGGATATCAACCCGGGAGGCGGAAAGCCCGTCCTGAAAGCGGAGGAGGAAGAGTTGAAGCAGGAGGCAGAGATGCGCAATCCCGAAGAAGGGACGGAAGGCGAGAGACCTTCTGAAGGAAGGACGGAAGAGGATGATGAATTTGCTGGAAGGAAAGAAAGGCGAAAGCCGACTGGAGTGAAACAGCCCAAACCAGGAAGGCTGCGCAGAAGCAACGAGCAGTGAGTAGTAAGGAAGGGAGCAAGGACGAGGGTCGCTGCCCATCTGAACTGATCCGCGTACCGCCCAAACGCAATGATAACGTAAGCCGCCTTGGGCAGGAGCCAAGAGAACGGCAGTCAAGGGACGGCGGTAGCTAGCAACAGCGGATCGGTGGTATAGAGGAACGGCGGCAGCGAGGAACGGCGGCAGCGAGGAATGTGAATCGGACGAGGAGCTGGAAGAGCAGCCACATCGTGTGGCGCGCTGGGAAGGACTTGGATCCTCAAAGTTAGCAGAGGGAACCGGAAGATCGGAGAATGAACTGTGCTTGAAATCTAGCCTTGCTAGATCCATGACGGAATGGACTTTTTTTGAAGTTGTGAAGAGAAGACTCCATGAGGCTGTGAACTTGTGAACTCGACCGTGGACCGCTAGCGAGTGGCGGAGCCGATAACACTGTAAGAGGAACGTGAAAGCAAGTCCAATGGCGTTATGGGAACGGAGGATGATGCTTTGGCAGCTACTTTGCTCGAGCAAGTTCTTCACTAAGGGAACGTAAGTCACGAGCAGGAGGAGGATGGTTACCGGAAACCGATGAGAAGACAATTTGTCCACAGGTGGAAGGGAATGAACAGCTGAATGAACAGCTGAATGAACAGCTGTAGAATCTCAGGAGCAACATCAGCTAGCTGATAACCAGCCCGTCGTATGGTTTTATACAACCTTTCACTGCATGGTAAATTTTGCAGATAAATCCTGTAAAACAAGGTAATTTTGTTCGTAACCCTAGACCCCCGAATCGAACGTAGTAGGGGGAAAACGGAAAAGGTGAAGTCTAAACGGTTCCCAGGGAACCCGAACACAGCCTGAGTTGTCAAAGGTTGGACTATGACCCAATAGAACTCAATCCCACAAGTGACCATGACCTAAGGGACATGGGCGCAAAGGCATATCTGCAACGTAGTGCCAAGGCCTTAACATACAGCTGGAGAGGAACCGGAGGGAGGCACCCCTCCGCGGAACGTATGTATGCCCTAGGAGAAATGATGCCAACAGCTCGCTGCACCGGAGCTTATATAAGCAGACCTAGGCCCGCGCATGCGCAGTACCGTACGAGCTAGGCTGGGAAGACAACTTTCAGGATTCTAGGGGAAAATAAGCTCAAAAGGGGGAACTGCTATTAAAACAGGTAATGTATATTTCTTCGGCTATAAAAAGGGTTGTTTTACCCCTCTTGAGAACTACTGACCTAGACAGATAATGCCAAAGAGCCACGATCGATCATTGCGTCATTTCTGCCCCTTTCCAGTCAACCCAGACCTTTCATCACTATAGGCTTCGGCGCCTTACTTGGCATCAAGTTCTTAGCCCTTAACTCCACTGGAAACGTCAATGTTACCGAGGACCAATCTCGCGCAAACTTGAAGTGGTCATCTTTTCTGGAGAGCGCAGCTAATTCACTCTGTCTGGCCGCCGAAGTGAGGGCCACCAGAAACATAGTCTTCTGAGATAGGTGTAGAAGAGAAGCAGAATGAAGAGGCTCATATGGAGCATTCTCAAGGCTTGCCAATACCAATGGAAGATTCTACTTTGGAAAAAGACGCTTCGTCCTCGGCCTTGAATTCTAGAAAGCTAGCACCAGACGAGAGATGATTTTACTTTCCACCACACTGCTGGGACCCAAACAAGAAAGCACCAAGTTGATGGTCGAACAGTAACCCTTGATAGCTGAGGGCGCAAGTCCTTTCTTAAACAGATGTTCCAGAAAAGAAGACAAAGAGGCTTCAAACGGGTTCAGAGGATCAATTTTCCTCGCCTGGCACCAATAGAACCAGATCTTCCATCGAATCTCGTAGTTGCGGATGGTAGACTCCAGATGGCAGCGAAGCACTTTCAATCACTTCAGGGGAAAACCCCGCAGCCTGATGGCTGGTCGTTAAAAGTCTCCACCCGTGAAGATTAAGAATGTCTGGACACGGGTGGGTCCGTCGTTGTGCTGAGTGAGAATGAATACTGACATCGGCAGAGGAACTGGCTCCTCCAGCCAAAGAGGTGCCACCAGGATGAACTCCCCCTTCCAATGGCGAATTTTGTTGAGTGTTGCCTGAAGAAGGAAGAATGGAGGGAATGCATAAGCGTGGATCCCTGATCATGAGATCAAGAGGGCGTCTGTCGCCCAGGCCAGCATGTCTGGTTTAACGGCGGATGCTACAACGGCTGAGGTGCTTGTAGCATTCCCGAAATCTTGGTTGACATTGGCTTAGTAGAAATTACTCTCTGGTGACTGTTTTGACTTTTGCAGAAACAGCACAGTTCTGGCTACAGACCCGGCATGGGGAATGAAGTGTCGATGTCCTGAACTATGGGCATATCCACTAATAACTATCTGGGTTTAAAAGCTGCCACCACCGGTGGATAAAAGTTAAAAACTAACTGGAGTTTCAAAATAAAAATGGGCTACTAGCAATTAATTCACTAATGAACCAACTTGGAAGTTTAAAACTCTTATTTTTATTTTTAACGACAAATGAAAATGAAACACTTTACATTATTAAGTTCACTAGTTTTGACAAGCTGGCTTTCAGTGAAAGCAGTTATGAATTTACACTAGAAACTCAAGTTTACTAACAAGAATTAGGCTTTAGTTCTTAATCAAATTTGTCGTGTAGAAAAAGTTGTCTTTGGGTTCCAATCCTGAAAAACCCTCTAATTAGAACCGCATCCGCTACGTTAGTCCGTACAGTTATGTTCCCGAATCCTCAAGAGATCAAACCGTATGCTGTTTAGATTAAAATTAGATTTAAAATAAACAAGAAAGAAACTGGTTGTTAGGAAGGGAACCACCCTTACATTATGGGAGGCAGGGGGCCAGAAATGCCGATGGCTTAGCCAACCATAAAAATTTTCAAGACTAGAAGTTAATTTAAAATTAAACTATAAATTTAGAATGGGGGTCCTAAAGTTAAATTTACAATCTAAACTAGTAACATACGAACCACAACCAATTGCCCGGCATGGCAACATTCGGACCATGACATCTCCACTCCCGACCGGAGTGACCACCTCTAGCTTGAGATCTGAGCTGTGCTAAGGACTGAGTGCAGGGGGGCTGTTATATATGGGCAGAGGGAGTGGAGGACAGAACCGAGAGCTGCGTGTTTTGGGAGCAATCAGGCAGGTTAGGTTGCCTTGGAGGAGGGAAATCTGTGCTTCTTTGGGTCTAAGACCCATCGAGTGCTGATACTATGGGAAGCTTTGCGAGCGGTTCTCATTTGGCTATAGGAGAAGGTTTAACCTGATTGGGTAGAGTTGCTGCTCTCTGAGGGGGTGAATCCAGGACTGTTGGAGCCGTTGAGGGTTTGGGGTTATGGAACGGATTGATGGGTTGATGGAAACTCAACAGCTAATCTACGATGTTATGCATCGCAACTATTGAAGGATGGAGGGAGGGAGGAAACGAAGTAAGTTAACATTAAGAATAGTGATCACAGTAGGAGTTTTTACTGGATATTTTAGCAAGAATTATTTACAACAAAAATCGGGTCCGGTAAAATTTGGTTTAAGTAAACATTGCCAGGCATTGGTAGTGTTCAAGAGGCAAGTTTAATATTGAAAAGATTAAATAGACTAGCTTAGTAAAATGCTATAACGCATTAAATTAAGTTTGAATTATTTGCATTAGCAGATAACGAAATTTGAGGTAGTCGGACATTTTTCATAACATTTGCGATCGTCAAACAGGAATAAAAAATATCGTTCTAAGAGTCTGTAGCCAACATATATACGAGGTTGAGTGCCAATTAACAGCCCCTCCTAAGACACAACTAAGCCAGTGTTTGTAGGCTTTTTGCCTAAAAGAAAATGTTTTCTTGAATAACGGTGACCGGAAGTTGCGAGTGCTACGGCCCAGTTTTAAGTGGTTTTTCCAACAGCTGTAGAAAATTATTGAAGATGAATTATACAGTTCTGTTTGGACAGAAGTGAAGAAGAAGTGGAGGGCTATTAAGGGCTGAAAAGATGGGTCAATTTGGTCCGTTATTTTGAAGACCGAGGTCTTTTTAGCACTGGAGCGCTAAGAAAAAAAAAAAGGTTCGTTATGAAAACGATGGTTTTCCCAGAGATTTTTTGAGTCCGGGTATGCTCTCCAATCTGGTTTGCGGCAGTATGCCCTTTATAACGGACGCCGATCACTTCACATCTTTCTTGGGGCATCTGAGCACTTATCTTAGTTCAGATTTGTCCCAACTCTTCAAACCACTTCGAAATCTTCAGAATGTAATTTTTAGGTGTTTACAGGGACGGCTGTCAACACATGTGCTGACAGATTGTTGTCTAACGAAAGAATGAGGGAAGAGCCAATAAGTTTTAACAACACATTTACGGCCGCCAATGTCCAGGTTTTTAAACAAAACGTGAGCAACAAATTTCTTAAACAGCCTCCTTCAGCTAAAAATCAATTGCATGGGGAGAGGAATATTTACATATTAGCAACTTACTGCAAGCTAGGAGGCCAGCAATCATTCGACATGGACTTGCTGTCAAAGGACGAAGTTGGTCTACTGAAACAAGAATTGCATTTACTACTTTTGTTATGCATAATAAATAGGCTTATACTACAGACTGCATGAAATTATAATACTTCCTGTTGCACAGTTAAAACTAAGAAATGAGGATGCTTCAACCCGTACGTCAATCACAGCATCTGCAACTCATGACGAGCCGCAGACATGCTCAGTCCCGAACAGTGACCGAAAGAAGTGAAAGTCTTCTGGCAACGAGCTATTACGGTATATCGATTATTAAACGCCCTGGTTTTGCTTAACGTCCACCCCTAAAAATACCTTAAGGTAGGAAATTGTTTAGTAGCTTTATTAACACCCCCCCCCCCACGGTGTTGTTTAGTCAATCGTGAAACTACTAAAGACTTCAATTTAACAAAATCAATGTTTTACCCCTTTAAATCTTGGTTTTTTTGCAGCAAAATTTTACGAAAAACTTCAGAAATTAAAAGAAATCAACATTCAAGCCAACAAGATTCATGGGAGCATTTGTAATAACGGAAAAGTAGGCAATATTAGGCCTATGCGATCGGCCTTGACATACATAATATGGATTCAGTCTAGCGAAAACGCATTGGTTTTGAAGGAGGTATTAAACGCCCATGGGCTGCTAAAATTAATTTGATGAAAAAGTGGAGGGGGGCGTTAACAAATGTACAAGATTTCTGACCTAATGTATTTTTGGGGGTAAGCATTTAGGCCAAAATCCATCGTGGAAAAGTTGATTATTCACGTGCGTGATCTGGGTTATCTAGCATCAACACAATGGCTTTATTCTCATTTATTCACAAATTTAGTGTATTAGATCGTCCTACTTCCAATATGTAACCTAATGCAAAGTTAAAATTAATTTCTAACCATCACCAACCTTCAAAACAGACACCTGATTCACGACCGGAAAATGCCAAACAGTAATGTCATAACGGACGTTGTGGACTGGATGTTTTAAGTGCTTACACAGTCTGGACACGTGGAACCTTGCGTCCACTACTGAGGTTCCATGGGTCCAGACCTACACGTCCACTTCCGCCGGAACTTCCAACTTGGATTAAATGTTGATTTCGTTATATTTATGAATCTTTTTGTTAATTTTGCTGCAGAACAACCAAGATTTAAGGGGATAAAACGATGATTTCACGTTAAGCGTTTGAAGCTTTTAGTCAATTTCATGACTGACTAAAAAAAAAATGATTGGGTGGCCAGGGATGGGGGGGGGGGGGATTAATAAAGCTACTACACTATTTCTGACCTTAAGGAATTTTTGGGGGGTGGGCGTTAGCAAAGCCAGGGCATTTATTAGGAGATTTACGGTATATGAGAATTCATACATTCTCAAATTTAGTTTATTAGATCGTCCTCCTTCAAATAGTTAACATAATTGAAAGTTAAAACAAATTTCTAACCATCACCAACCTTCAAAACAGACGTGATTCACGACCGGGAAGCGCGTGTTGACGTATTTATCACATCGTTTTCTGTTCTTTCTGGAGCGTGCAATCCACGCTGGAAGTTCGGCGGAAAGTAGACACGTATCCAATGTGAAGCCCCAATAGTGGACGTGAGGAACCACGATCATGTGATCCATTCGTGCAGTGTCGTAAGCACCCAGTTATGACATCCAGTCCACTGCGTCCATTATGACGTTACTCTGCTTGGCGCATCCCTGTCATGAATCACGTGTCAGTTTTGAAGGTTTGTGGTGGTTAGAAATTAATTAACTTTGAATTATGTTAGATAGTGGAAGGAGGACGATCTAATAAATTAAATTTATGAATAAATGACAAAGCCATTGTGTAAATGATAGACTGAACCCAGGTCACGTACGTGAATATCAACCTTTCCACGATGGATTTAGGCCTAAGAGCCCACCCCGAAAACATTAAAATACCAAGGTTAATTTTTGTTTCTATTGCTAAAAGATAATATACATTACCCTTTTATGCTTTTTCTTCCTCAGATGTAATCTACCCCTAGAGAAAACTTGTTGGCTTCCCTGCCAGCTTCGTAGCTTATCCTTCTGCGCATGTGTGGTGCAGGCCTCCTATAAAAAGCGTCAGCCTCAGACCTGGCTTCATCTTTCTTTCCTCTCAGTCGTAACCATGGAGACTCAAAGAAGAGGCAGGGCAGGTAAACGTAATGCATATTTTCGTGTAGCCAATAGAAACCTAAATCAGCCAGATGGCCCTGGTATTTTAATGTTTATATACGCCGGTGAAAAAATTATTACCCGTCTTTTACGCATTAGCGGTCAAGGCGCTATGCAAGTGATCTGGGGGCGAACTGGGTCGCCGGTTCAAATCCGGGTCATGTCACTCAGAGGAAACGTAAGTGCATAAAGGTGGCTTACTGAACTACGTTATTTCTAGTGTATAATTTTCGCTAATGGCTTATTTCCAATTTTCCTTAATTTTATGCATTAAAACAGACCTCGTCACCTATGGGACCACGGTAACCAGATCTACAAGCTGGCTGTCCCAGAATCAACGGATTCTGCAAACCGTAAGCAATCCAAGGTATAGGTAAGCCAACCAATGCAACCGAAATTTTCACCTTACAACGTGGGTCTGTGGAGCGACCGTTACAGCAAAGCTGCTGTTATGCACAGCAGCGGGAACAGAAAAGGGTCGCTTGGCGAATATCGTCGTGTTTCGTTTATCGTTTGTCTTCTTCTTCATCCTCTTCTGAAGTCATCTGGTCCTGTTTTCGTCTTCTTTATTTCGTTTTCTGTATTTATATTTATTTCGGTCAGGTTAGTACGATGGCCAAAATGTACGTTTATAGATTCAGGGCCTAAGGTAAAAATAGCTGCAATAGAAACTGTAAGCTCAAATCACCTTTGTAACGGGGGATGCTACGGCGGCTGAGGTTCTTGTGGCATCGCCAACATCTGGTGAACTTCGGTCTTGCTTAACATTGCATATAGGTGACCGTTTGTACTTATGTGCAGCTTCAGTCCCGGCATGGGGTATGGAGCTTCGATGTCCTAATTAATAGGCCTAACTAGCAATAAAAAGCGAGTAACACTGCCACCACAGTGCGTAGTTAAAAGCCAAACTGAGCTAAATAAAGAGAATTGTCTAAATTTCAACTCCTAGCAATTATCAGACTAGCAAACAAACTGGCGTTTAAAACTCCTGGTTTAATTTAGACAGTCAATTTAAAGATCACACTTTACATTTTTGTTTACTATTTACAACAATTTAGCTTTGAATTGAAAGCATGATCATGAATTCATAATAAATTCGATACACCGAACTTAAATCAAGTTCACATTAAATTTCAACTAGAAACAATAATTTGTTGGGGTTTAACAAGGGCCCTCTACATCGTAAGGAGCCTCGCTCGTTTACAAAATAGACCTTAGTTATTTTTCAAATGGTACTCCTACAAGGTCAAACCGTCCTACCAAGATTTCTCATTAGAATTGGGTTGTACACACCATGAAGTACATTGCTTCTGCAAAACTAATAGATCCGGTGACCTTTGTTTACATTAAGTTTAGGTTAATGAAAACGGTAATAAACTAGCTGGTTTTTAGGAAGGGACCGTGAACCCTTACCTATGTCCTAAGTCCTAAATGCCGATGGCTTAACTCATCATAATTTACTTTCGAAAGCTAGAGATTTTAAGTTTAAGTTAAAACTACAAATTTTGAAATAAGATTCAAAAGATAAACTTTCAAGCTAAAGTAAGTTACATACGAACCAAAGGTAAGTGACCTTTGCCCGGCATGGCAACAATCGGACCGTGACATCTCCACTTCTAACCGGCGTAGCTACCCCTAGCTTCCGAGATTTCTGAGCTGTGCTGAAGGGTGAAGGCTGCAGGCCCGTTTTTATGCCAGAGGTCGGATCCAGCCAGACCAAGCGCGGACTCACAGGGTAGCTAGGCACCTGTGATTGGCTGAAGGCCAGGAGAACAATGGAGAGTGAGAGGAGCAAGCCTCTTGATTTACAGGTCGCTTGGAAACCTTTGAAGGATACAAGGCTTGTAAAAGAATGTGCAATTCAAGTTTAACTCTGTTATATTAATAGAAGGATAAGCTAGGTTCTATTGGCATTGGAATGATAGCTAAGGTCAGAGTTTTTGTTGGAGATTTGAAGCAACAAAAAACATATTTTAACTGGGTCCGGTAACATGACGCTAAAATAAAAGTGGAGCTCCGGTAGGGTTCATGGAAATAATTTAAGTTTAAACTGGTGCAATTGTGCACACAATAAAAGATTAATATACCAACTTATTTCTTTTAACGCAGTACCTAAAGTCTTCCAGTTATTCCAAACTAGCACATTTTCGAATGCCTATACTGGCATTCTTCCTCAGGCTTGGGCAATGAGACGTACACGCACCAACTCCAGCTTAGTTGACTTTAATGCAATAAAGCATTTAACAGCAGACAAGCAAAATTGGTGGTCGGACATTTTACATTGTGGCGAGTTCTCAGTGGGCATTGAACGCCACTCGCCACGTGCGAGAGTTCGCCACCAGGCGCGATATGCATTATGATTCTGAGAGAGGAGACGGTTGAGTGAGGACGCGAGAAGCCACACTCATCCAACCCGAAATCGACGCTCAGGTGAGAAGAGCATTTGTTGCCGTTAATAAATGCAGTTTGATCTTTAAAACCGACTGAGTAAATCCGAGGCAATAACCCGCGGAAGCACCAAGGACGAAAGCTTGCTGCAAAGTGGCGCGCCGAATCAGGTAGTAACCCTGTTGTTGTATGAACATTTGTGATCGTTTTTTGAAGAACTGTCTGCTTCGAATCAGATGATAATTGGTTGTACCTTTTCACCAGAACTCTTTAAAATTGTTGTGGAGAAGAAGACAGCTTGCTTTGTTGTACTATGTACTGCAAATGATTTTGTTGGTGCGATCGCTAACCACCAAATTGGCCGTTACCGGCAACCGTTTTTTGCGCCATGTGATCACCGATTTATTTTTGCCATCCTACATTAATAATTTGTGTTAACCCTATGTCATCCAGTAGGAACGTTTCTACGAACATTCAGTAGTCATACCTGCTCGAAATTGCGCAGTTTTACGTAATTTTGCTAATTATTTTTGCGAATTTTCCTTCGTTCTTGAGTGCGTATGAATACGAACGTTTAGTTTTCAGTGATGCGACTTTGCTTACTGGCGCATCCGTCATGTTTTTTTGTCCTTTGTCGGCGATCGGCGACGCGAACTCTTTGAAAAATATGAATTTGATTTTGCGTATTTATGTCTGCACCTTTTAAATTTTGAGGGATGTCGCATTAGAGAGTTACTATGCAATACTTCAGTGGTGCAACATGGAAATTAATGTCATTTTCTTAGGTTACAAAATCCAAATGTGAATTGAGAACTATTTTCTGTTGCGCACGTAGTCAACGAGGATCGCTAGGTAGTGCAACGGCATGGTAGATTCATTCATGTTGTCAGATGCGGCGATAGGTGGAGCCGTTGTAGATAAAATGGCCCCCCCCCCCCCCGGTGAAAATGCGACTGCATCGACTTTTGACTTTCTTTCACCGATTTCTAGTGCTTTTGGACTCAATAAATTACCTAATGTTATGTGGCCAGCAAGGGAATCGGGGATAGTGTTGATGAAGGCAACAATGATTTGCTCCATTCTGAATTGCGTGATGACGATTCTGATACCAACATAATTTTACTTCCTAGTAATGATGATGTAAATAATGCTTTTGATGTTCAGGACTGTGTTGTACCTACAGTGGATCAGCAGGTTTGCTTCTGAACTGCAGAACCAGGGTGTTAGGCTAGATACTTCTTTGAGTGCTGTAAAAATACAACTGCAGACGAAAGTTGTTGATGCAAGAATGGATAAGTTTGCTCAAACTTTGCAACAATCTCTTACTGATAAAATTAATGCTTCTCATTCCAACATGAGAGCTGATTTTCAGAGTAGTGTTGATAAAATCTTAGCTGCAATTTCTGCTGCTCCACAGAATTTGACTGTTAATAGTAGTGTTCCTGTTAGCAATACTTCTAGTATACCTCAGACTGTTACACCCATGTTAAGTGTAGCTCCATCTATGAACACACAAATGTCGTCTTGTTCTAGTAGTAGCTTAGTTTCAGCGAATGTGTTGAGCACTGCACAACAGGGCTCAGGGACTGTCTCTGTACCAATTTCATCGATCGGGTCGAATAATACTCTTACTAGTAGTGGTGTTAGGCGTATTACACCAGTGTGTGGCTCCATCTATGACCACATTACCCGTTTCAAATTCAGTTTCCTCTGCTGTAACTGTCGCTACGCCTGTACCGAATGTAGTACTGTCTTCGCAAGCTTCTACTGTTGTTGCTCCTGCAGATGATGCTTGACCATTGTCCATGGCTGCAGCTTTTGCTCAAGCATTAAGTACAATTCACATGCTTCCACCGCAGTTAAACCCAGAAACGAAGCTTGAGGAATGGATCGACCGCATGGATGTTTATGTATGTAAAATGCAGCTGGAAGGTGTGCCGCTACATACTTTTCTTCGTTCAGTGCTCCTAGGGAAGTACAAGGAGTGGTGGGACACTCATGCAACCCAGACTTTGTCTTGGGCTGACGTCAAATCAGTTTTTCGTGAAGATTTTATGCAACATAAATCTGATGGCATTCTTTTAGCTGAGATTGCGACTATGCAACAACGAGCCAATCAGACACCTCTTGAATTCTTGGCTGCGATTTTGAGCAAGTGTAGTAACTAACTCGTCCCCTTGATGACGCGAGTGTCATACAGAGGTTTCTCGAAGGCCTATCTCAGGACGTTTGTGATTTTGTTGCTGGTAAAGACCCAAAAACGCTTCAGAGCGTGAAGGACACGATTCGCAAACTACCTTCACGGCATAAATTTCCTTCGCGTGAGAAGACAATTCCTCACAATTTTAAACAAACTCGCAGTACGAGTGTGGACTGCATCAAACTCTGTATTGAATTTGCCTATGTCTAATTCTGTTTTGCATGCTTCTTTAAGGAATGCACCTTCTTCAAATGAAACTTCTGCTAGCTTTAGTGGTAGGGATGTCCCTGCACAGCCGATTAGCGGACAACAAAGTGCATGATTGACTGTGTCCAATCCTAGTTTAAATTCAGGGGTAAAACCTGGTGCCAACGATACTGCTCCAGTTGGACTGTCTTAAACTGCTGCAGGTAAGGTTCAGACTCAGGAAGGAATTCAGGTTATTTCAGGTGAGAGTGCTAAACCGAACACATGTATTCAGGATAAGTCGCATTCTGAGAGCGTTTCGGGTAGTCAGAATGCTGGGCTTTTCTCTTTTTTACCTGGGGAAGTTAAACCTAAATCAAACAAGAAGGGTTGGTTACCTCATGAAGTTTGGGTAAGGGATAAGATTTGCAGAAAATGTAACTTAGTGGGTCACATTCAACGTGATTGGTCCTCAAAAAATGATGAGCTTTCAGCTCGTAGGGCGCCAATCGTGGATGATTTGTCTTACATTGATGCTATGATTAAAGGTTCGACTTTCGCCTGCTGTCTAGATTCAGGTGCTAAACGCAGTGGTTTGTTAGAATCCTGGTTCAAGATCATCGCACCGAATGAAGTCATGCGACCGTACGAGGGCGCACCTTTTCAACTTGCGAGTGGAGAGACTGGCTTGAAACCACTGGGAGAAGTTACCCTCACAGTGATGATCAACGGACGTCATACAACCGTTGATTTTGTGATCTTCAAAGACCTTGGCGACAATTGTATCTTGGGAGCAGATTACATGAGGAAGTTAGGACTAGTTCTCGACGTAGCTAACAGAAGAGCCTACTTCAATACGAACTTCAATGCACCTTTCCCGCTCAGAGAATGGTACAAGGGCAAGAACGCGTCCTGTAACAATACAGCGATGTGGAAGATTGCGACATCATCCAGCGATGAAGAGGGACATTTTAATGTAATGACGCCTCAACAGTTCTTGCAACTCGGCGAGATGTTGGACAAGAACGCAGACATTTTCCCTAGAAGAAAGGGTTTGACCACCTTAACCGAGCACCGTATCAAGTTCAAGTCAGAACCTCGACCTTTTGTAGCCAAGTACCATCGTCAATCGC
Source organism: Lithobius niger (assembly GCA_023313725.1). Taxonomy (NCBI): domain Eukaryota; kingdom Metazoa; phylum Arthropoda; class Chilopoda; order Lithobiomorpha; family Lithobiidae; genus Lithobius; species Lithobius niger. The sequence goes on along the minus strand of JAHWFP010108959.1, from coordinate 74,586 downwards.
CACAGATGAGGCGCGAGATGCAGAAGATGATACGAGAGCTGGAGAGGGAGGATAAGATTGAACCTTCAGAGTCAATGGGGAAGTTTGTTCTTCATGAAAAGGAAGACTGATGGATCCTTCCGTCCCATTTTGGACTATCGCATGCTGGATGATCAGGTGGAGAACGATAGTTACCCTATGCCTCGCATAGAAGAAATGCTCGAATTCCTAGCAGGCAAAACGTATGTGTCGGTGCTAGACATTCATTCTGGCTTTCACCAGATACCCATTGCGGAGGAATCAAGGGATTGCACGACCTTCATTTGTAGCGAAGGCGCTTGGAGATGGAAATGTTTGCCTTTTGCACTGGGAGACTTGATAGGGACAGTGTGTGTACTTTATGTAGACGACATAATTGTAGCCACTGCTTCCTGGGAAGAACGTCTTGCTGCCACCGAGAAGATCTTCAGCAGACTTAGGTAACACGGTTTCACGCTGAAACGGCCAAAATGCAACTTTTGCCTACCAATAATGAGAGTTTAGGGAGTTACAGTTGGAGCAAGAGGAATCCATCTAAAAGGAGAGCATATTGCTGCTGTCACGAACTACCCTTGACCAAAAGACGCGAAAGGTTTACAACGTTTTATGGGTTTGGCAAATTATTTTCAGAAATTTGTCAGGAATTTCTCGACCATTGTCAGACCGATGACACGCCTGATAAGGAAGACTGAGAAGCTACTGTGGTCGCCGGAAGCGGAAGAAGCCTTCCAGACTATTAAGACGAGGATTGTCAACACGGATGCATTGCAGTTACCGGACTACTCGCAAACTTTTCAAGTCGAGACAGACGCAAGTGATGAAGGCATCGGAGCAATGATCACGCACAAGAAAAACGGTGTACGACGTGCGATAGAATTCTACAGTAGAACTCTTAGCGACAGAGAGCGTAACTATACGACGTTTGGAAAAGAGGCTCTCGCGGCTGTGATAGCGATTGACCGCTGGCGACATTATCTTGAAGGAATGCATTTCACGCTGCTGACCGATTGCGAAGCATTAAAATGGGCCTTGAGTAACAAGCACAACACAGGAAGGACTGCACGCTGGGCTTTGCATTTGCAAATGTTCGACTATACAGTTTGTCATCGCCCTGGGAAGACAAACATTGTAGCTGACGCTTTGTCTAGTGCACCTTTGCCGATGTTTAAAATTAGGCTGCAACCAAAGCCACCTGTCGACAGCAAAGGCTCGTTGCGTGCAGAACAACGCAAAGACCCGGAAATCACGCTCGTGACTAAGATTCTCACATCACCTTTGGAGACCAAGAAAGATGTCTCTGCGAAGAAACTCGACCATGTGCAGAAGAACTTTCAAATTCATGATGGTGTAGTGTATTATGAAGACAAATCGTTCAAGGACAGGGGAAGAAAGTTCGACAGACTACGGATTTATGTACCCCGCACCCTTCGTCACTCTTTCCTCTCGGATCAACACGATGCTGTTCAATCCGGTCACCTCGGCATTGCGAAAACAATGGAGCGACTGAGATCCATAGCCTTCTGGCCTGGGATGTTCACGGATGCGAAACGTTACGTTCGGTCATGCCACCAATGTCAAGTATCAAAGCCTACCCAGCAGACGAAGAAAGGGAAGATGGTTCCAGTGATACAGACGGCACCAATGTCACACTTGCGAGTGATTTTGTTGGTCCCATGCCCGCCACTACCCAAGGAAACCGTTACGTACTCTCGATAGTTGATTACTTTACCAAGTGGTTATGGTTTGTGCCCACTCGCCATGCCACAGCTAGAACAGCAGTGGTGCATCTGTTCAAAGAAGTCGTCAGAAACAGAGGTCTACCGCAAGTACTTATCTCGGACAACGGCCCGGCTTTTGTGTCAAAGCTCATTGAGGAGTTAGCGAAGTTGACTAACATGGAATTGCGAAAGACCTGCGCGTACCACACCCAATCAAACGCAACTGAGAGAGTTAATCTAACACTGAAGATTGCCATAAGATCGTACGTTGGTATGAAACAACGCATGGCGACCGTTGTTACCCGACTTGGAAGTTGCCTTGCGAACGATTCCGCATGCAAGTAAAGATTATGGTTAGAACTAAGGCAGTATCTGATTGCCTTCGAACCTCTAACGTTCGTTCTTGATTAATGATAACATTCTTGGCAAATGCTTTCGACACGATTCTTTTTTGTGTATGGACAAGACCCTTGGTCGGTTTCGAAGTTAGTAAGTCTTCCGACCCAAAAACCCAACAAGACCCTTGATACGTACTTGGAGGATCATCAACGTCACCTTGATGATGCCAGAGACCTTGCTAGGGCGCACCTGCAAGAGGCTGCGAGGAAGTGCAAGATCACCTACGATGCCAGACGAAGACTACCACTTCGCCGTGAACAAGCTCGTGAAATTGAAGGCTCACTTCAAGTCTGATGCTTCGAAAGACATATCGAAGAAATTGGCTCCAGTTTATCTTGCGCCGTATAGCATTCTTCAACGAAAACGAGACCTCAACTATGTAGTGCAGAACATAGATGACTTGAAAGATATGCGGACTGTCAATGTCGTTGATCTAGAGCCGTGTTATGACCCAGTGAGCATGATGGACTAATACGATGATGAACGACGCCTTATGGAATAAGAGAAACCCTTTTTCCATCCCGACATCGAAGACATTGTCTGTGGTGAAAAGACTTTGCCTGTGAAGAAAGTCTACCCTAGTGACATTCCGATACCCAGCTGATAAGCTACAGGGAGGCAACAAATATGTTTGGCAAAAGAACCGCGAATTCGACTGTTTACCCTACTACAGGATAGGAGAGGAAGTGAAATTTTTCACGAGGATTGCCGACGATGGGAAACCGGAATTCAAGGGAACCTTCAGAGTAGTGAAGCGCCTAATTCAGTTCCTCTACAGTCTTTAAAGTTCGACTGATCCCAATGATGTGCGTAATCAGATCCACGTCTACAGTACGACACCTACTTCTCATGTTTGGGCTCCCATCATGGTGAAACATGGAGTGCGCAGTGTTCTTCAAGAAAGCTCCGCTGACGAACTTTCCGTTGGTGAAAAGAGTGATAGTGGTGTTGATAAACTTTCCGTTGATACCAGTGTTGCTTCGGCATCTAACAAACTTTCGGTTGATCCTCCAGAGTTGATTCCAAGATCACAAGTGCTTCAGGAAATTCATAGTGATGATGACAGTGAGTGGTCAGATGTTGACGAAGATGACAGTGTTGTTACCCAACCCTCGTCTCCACGCACACGTGTGACTCAGAAGAAACGACCTACCTTTCCATGTGTGGTTAACCGACCGAAGAGAAATTCGGAAACCGCTGTTACAGAATGTGTAGAATCTACCAGCAGGAATCTGACAGCAGCGCGACTTTTCCTTTCTCGAAAGTTTTACCATCTGAGTGGTGCCTTGTTGCGCACGTACCGCACGATAATCTTGATCAGTGTTCGTTTATTCGACACTGATTCATTGATAGTTTAACCTGAAGTTAGTTAGTTAGTTTATTTGAGCCGAGATTAAATTGTTTCTCTGTTCGCTCGTAAATTTTCTGTTCACTCGTAATGTTTAGGTGATTATTATCTTCTCTTAAATGTATTGTGGGAGATAATTTTGTTTTGGGATTGGGTGGATGACGATTTTTGTTTGGCTTGCGATTTACACATGGGCAGCGTTGCTTAGTAACCCGGGGACCTTTTTTGACAATGCGTTGTAGCCAGCAGTCGTTCGCGATAGGGCAATTAAAATGTACGCTGGGTTGGGTCTCCGCATCGGTTCATTGAAGCAGGACGCGCTGGAGTGGATTTCTTGCCTACGAGAGCAGAAGCTGAAACACCACATTTCAATGTAAGCGTAGACTATATCTGTTTTGAATGTTTCTTGTTCGCTTTTCGATTCACTGTGGATGTAAGTCTTAACCTTTGTAATTGCTCTTGCATCGCCCAGAGGTCGATTTTGGGGAGGGGGTGCTTGTGGAGAGTTCTGAGTGGGCATTGAACGCCACTCGCCACGTGCGAGAGTTCGCCACCAGGCGCGATATGCATTATGATTCTGAGAGAGGAGATGGTTGAGTGAGGACGCGAGAAGCCGCCCGCACTCATCCAACCCGAAATCGACGCTCACGTGAGAAGAGCATTTGTTGCCGTTAATAAATGCAGTTTGATCTTTAAAACCAACTGAGTAAATCCGAGGCAATAACCCGCAGAAGCACCAAGGACGAAAGCTTGCCGCATCATAACATTTAAAATCGTCACCTTAAATAAGAATAAAAAATACTGTTCTAGGAGTGCGTATCCATACATATATTTGAGGTTAAGTGCAAATTGACAGCCCCTCCTATTACACAACTAGGCTAGTGTTTTGGGTATTAAAAAATATAAACAAATGTACAAGGCTACTTGAATAATGGCGACCGGAAGTTGCGAGTGCTACGGCTCCGTTTAATAAAGCTTCAGACTAACGGTCGCCACACGCCAGTTGGCCAGTAAAATGTGATAGCTGGCGACAATAAGACACTATTGCACTCGACAAAGTTGGCGACTACTGTCACGTTTTATTTATTGAAAATAATGTGTACCGAACTGATATTGCGGTAAAAAAAAAAACAATTGCCGGTGAAAATTTGACAAGTTATGGAACAATTGCCGATCACTGGTACAGATCAGTAAAGCTCGTCGATTGCCAACAAGCTGTGTGCTTGATCGCAACATGAATGCAGAACCGACTGGGAAAGTTACTATTCCTAGCATAAGAAACAGAAAGCAGTAATCTGATCCAACTTACCTTCACCTATTGCAAAAAAAAATGCCAACCGCGCCGATTAGGCTTAACTAGAAGCATGTTTACCACGAGAATCGCACGTTATTGTCAGTTAGGCATGACGCACAACGCACGGACAAACAATTTCACCTATGAGTTTTATTTCTAAAAGATTTAAACATTCACTTCATTTGGTAGGTGTTACGATTAAAGTACCCAAGATTCATTTCTTTGGAGAAACTGCTGAAATCTGCTTTATTTTGCATTCAAATGAGGTCACTTGTCAGACGACGTAAACAGAACTTAAAGATCGTCAGTCCCACAGATTAGAGAACAACCGCCCCTAGTCAGTCTCTTAGTCTACCGGAAGTAGGAATAAGTAATCAATAAAAAAGGAAGTAAGAATAACTAATCAACAAACAAAAGTTGATATTTTTAACAATTAATTTGACGTTATTCCGTACGCACATTTTAAGCCCAACCACAAGTCCGTGAGACCTCTGTGAGCCGAGCTATTGAAGCATTGAAAGATATTAAATAAAATTTAAATGCAGATATAACTGCTAGGTATAGCAAACCTATTGAAAAACCAGACATGACTAACTGATAACCATGCTTAAAGATGTAAATTTTTTTCAAGATTTACTTTTTGCATTGTCGATTTAATTAATAGTTTGATTGGGCTTGATTTATGTATTAAGATGAGATTTAAATTAAGACATGACTGAAGGAATAGTTAGCCAATTAAAAGACCAGACACGACTATCTGATAACAGCTATGCATAAAGTTGGAAATAGCTTTTTAACCAAATCTGCAAAAGACACCTGTTCGTTTATTCAGCATAAAATTACATAATACTAAACTGTAGAATATAAAGGTCAGTTTTAAAAAGGTTTGTATTTTGACAGCAAAGCTTTTTTTTTATACAAGTTATTAAAACTTTGATAAAAATTAAATAAAAATAAAAGCTGCTCGCATGGCCTTAAAAATAATCTTGGCCTATTCTGTTGATTGTTTAAATCTGTTACCGTGATTGTTGCTTTTTTTCTTGGGGGGGGGTTTCCACATCCCTGAAAACTTATAAATTATATAAACTATGCATGGCGGCAAAATTATAAATTGTACTCATTGGCGACCAAGAATTTTATTGTGGCGACTAAACATAATCAGTCCACTGGCCACTGTCTACTAAAGAAAAATTCTAATCTGAAGCTTTACCGTTTAAGAGGTTTTTCTAATAGCTGTAGAAATTTATTGAAGATTAATTTTCGAGTTCAGAAGTGAAGAGGACCATTATTAGGGGAGTTGTTCAAGTTGGAGAGTTTTGAGAAAAAAAAAAGTGTTAGTTGCGTGAACGAAGATCTTCTGCCCTCAGGTTTTTGATCGCTGGTGGTAAGGTGGCCAACATCAGGGGGGGCCGCTCGCGGCTTTTTTCGTGGTCGCAGGGTTTTTTTCGACCTCACCAAACGTGTTGAAATACGAAACCTCGTTACACCTTATGGAAGAGTGCGACCGAGAATAGATTGACGTAAGGACGACCATGTTGGCTGTTGTGGAGTCCGGAGAAAGCCTGGGGGTCGTGAGACCCGGGGGTGGTAGTGGAGTGAACCAGCTCTTTTCTTCTTATATTCCGGCAAAGTTCTGAATTAGTTCAAAGGAAAACGACTGCAAGTCAAGTGACGTGTCGTGCTTGGATGTTAAAAGGTTTGTGCGCGCCGGTTGACAGGGACACACGGTAGCCTTTCCACAACACAATGCACAAAGTTCAGAACTGATTTGAGAGCACAAGAAACAAAAGGGTAACAATGAAAATTCGAAGCACTATGCCAGGTCGGAGATACAGAAAAGGACCAGTGTGACAAACTGTTGGCGTACACTACGACCGTGTTACCTGTTTATGTTTTTTTTATTTTTTTGGAAGATGATTAATGTAACGGCATATCCTACGACGTTAGGTGTTGTAGGAATACACTGACATCTAGTGTACTCTTCTAGCCGAGTAAAATATTCTGAAGTGACTGTTTTTACTTTTCAGGGGTCGAAATAACCAGGAGCAAAGTGCAATTTGCACTCCAGAATCGCTAATTTGCACCTCAAACACACATGCTGGAGTGCAATATTTGCACTCCGCAGCTCAACACGTGTACAGTTAGTGTTAAGTACTGTTGATGGATGAGCAATGCTTAACAAAGTGCAAAAATGTTGTGTACAGATTAACAATAATTCTGATATTCCCTGTCCGCACAGCAGAGGTAAAACAGGGATTTTCATGTGCCAAAAGAATTATGGGAGACTGGCGCTGCAAGTTAGTACTCCTGCGTCGGTGACCTACTTCGAATCACTTTCAGCGAAACAAATACAGCTGACCATGATGCTGAACCAGCAATAACTAGGTGGGCAAATGCTGGGGAAAAGGTCAAGGTTTTAACATCTGGTTTGGCATGAATTGAATTTTTTTTTTTGGGGGGGGGGGGTAGGCACATTTACTGCACTTCAAGTTGATGTTTTGCACTCCAGGGTTAGTTCTGGAGTGCAAATTTTGCTCCTGGTCCAAAATTTTAAAATTCGACCCCTGACTTTTGTAGTGAAAACAGCTTTTTCTACTGCCCGGTGAGGGAATAGAGAAGATTAGCTCAGGTTTCACTAAAAGTATCAAAATATCCTACCAATGATAATGTAAAGGAACCCCGTTCCAAAACAACTGGTGAGGATACCCTGCCACCAAAGAACAAAAACCTAGGGGAAACCAAGTACACCGAAACTTTGGACATTTTCTTCAGCGGCCGAATAAGCCTATTTCAGTAAAACCGGACGCTCCTTCCTCTTCCAAAAATCAGCGGATGGACCAAATCGACCACAACTGTAACTAAATTAGAAAACAAAAACGAATCGTTTGATGTTTAAGGTAAGGTTGAACTGAACCGAAGTCAAAACAGCAAAGGAATGCAAATTAACTTTCATGTAAGGTTTCTGATACTGCAGTGTTGCTGCACTGTCTAGTCCACGTGAAACCTTACCGCTGTATTCAAATGTTTTTACATTGGGTCAGCTAATGATTGGTGCATTCTACTTGGCTAAATGACATCGCTGAAAAAAGGTTAAAAACTAATCGTTTAGTGTGCTTAGCAAAACTCTACCAGTAATTCGGGGTTCATAAGAGATCTTGAAAAGCTGGAAGAAATCCTATGGGTGGAAAAGTGCTTGAAAATCTTGAAAACTGATACATGTAACATCAGTAGGGTGACGAACGGAAAGTAGACGACTTGACTGAAGAACACTGAAACAATTGGCCCAGTAGTAGTCAATTGTGTAGCCTCGCAGAGTTCTTCCTTTGTTCCGGCATCAAAAGTTTTGAAAGTTGGGCTATGGTTTTAACTGTATTGCGTGTACTGGTTGGATACAACAGTAAGGTTTCACGTGGACTAAACAGTGCATGAACACTGCAGTATCTGAAACATTACAGAACAGTTAATTTACCGGAGAAATTGATCGTCTTTTTCGTAGAACAGTAAATTTGTGTTCCTTTGCTGTTTTGACTTTGGTTCAGTTAAACCTAACCTTAAACATCAAATGATTAGTTTTTTTTTTCTAATTCGTTTTTTTTCTAAGTTGGTCTACTGTACTCCTTGTAAACGCACTGAATTTTGCTCGCTTCGCTCAGGGACTTTGGATTTTATTCGTATTATTACAGGCTGGCAAGCCAAATGGACAACAAACATTTTAGCTTTAAAACAGCAGGGTGACGTCAAGCAGGGTGAGGAAGGATAATGCTTCCTCTTCACGTTTCTTCACAGTGTGGGTGAATTGTTGACTCACAGCATTGTTAGCATTTGTTTGGTTTTAAGTCTACGTCTTGAGGCTGGCGATTGCCGATTGGCATTATTGCCTAATAACAATGTTTAAAACAATGTAAAACAAAACTGATCGTTCAGGGCCCCGTAACTCCGAAATGGCTCAACCAATTGAAATTTCTATTTCTATAAAGGGCACATCTCCGGAAGTAGCTCTTTCAAATGAGCTAAGAACCAGCTTTCTGTAGAGATCATTGTATAACGTGTCCACTATCCAAATAACAAGAAGTTAAAGCCAAAAATGAAAATCACGATTCCAGCTGAAGTCCAGATCTCCCATGTTGTAACGGCGGATGCTACGACGGCTGAGGTGCTTGTAGAATCCCAGACATCTTGGTTGACATTGGTATGTTAAAAATACTCTGCAGTGACTGTTTTGACTTTTGCGGAAACAGCATATTTTGTCTACTGACCCGGCTTGGGGAATAGAGCGTCTATGTCCTAATTATAGGCCTAACCAGTAATTAATAACTGAGGTAAAAGCTGCCACGATGGTAGTGTTACTTTAATTGCTAATCAGAGTTTAAATAATAAATATCATACGATTTAACTCTAGCAATTAATCTACTAGGGAACAAACTGGCATTTAAAAACTCTTGGTTTTATTAAAGGCAGTTAACACAGGTATACAAATTTACACTTTACATTTGATCAATAGATTTTACACTGAAAGCTTTTAAATAAAGCACTGGGAATTTACATAGAAATTCGATTACCGAACTTTAGTTTTAAGTTCACAAAATAATTTTCACGTGGGAAAAGTTACCTTGGGTTTTATCCAAATAACATGTTACATTTCACACACTAGATTTACAAACTGGCTTTCAGTGAAAGCAAAAAGAATTTACAAATGAAATTCGGGAAAAAAGAACTAGGCTTGTTCACAATCAAAATTTTAGAAAAAGTTGTCTTTGGGTTCCAATCCTGAAAAACCCTCCAATTTAAAACCGCATCCACTAAGTTTACAAATTAGTCCTTACAGTTATGTTTCTAGGTATCCACACTAGATCACACTGTCCATCACAAAGATTACATTAGAATCTGATCACAAAACTAAGTGATCTTGTGATCTTTTGTTTAGATTAAGTTTAAAATAAACAAGAAAGAATTAGTTTTTAGGAAGGGAACCACCCTTACGTTATGGTTAGCTGGGGGCCAGAAATGCCGATGGCTTGCCAACCACAATTTTCTTCAAGCTAGAAGATAATTTTAAGTTAAGAACTATAATTTTGAATGGTTTGTTCAAGAATTAAATTTTCCAAGTTAAACTAGTGACAAAATACGAACCACTACCAATTGCCCGGCATGGCAACCTTCAGACCGTGACATCTCCACTCCCGACCGGCGTGACCACCTCTAGTTTGAGATCTGTGAGCTGTGCTAAGGATTGAAGACTCCCTGGGGTTTTTATGCCAGCAGATCGGCTCCAGCAGGACCAAGTGCGGACGTCGAGGAGAGCTACCCCCTCCTAATTGGCTGAGGGCCTCAAGAACAATGGAAAGTGGGAGGAGCCGGCTGTTGAGTGACAGATTGCATGGAGAAGTTTGAAGGATACAAGGCTTGGTAAAGAACGTGCACTTCGAGTTTTACTCGATTAATAAAGTGAAAAGCCTTTTAATTTAAATAGTATTGACTGCAATTAATTGAAGGATTGCTCAGATCTATTGACACGATTAATAGAAGGAAAGCTAGATGTTTGGCTTGGGAATTGGTGGTCACAATCGGCATTTTAACTGGAGATTTTAGTAGAAAATATTTACAACAAAAGTGGGTCCGTTAAAATTCAATTAAATAAATTTGCCAAGCTCTTGGTAGGGTTCAAGGGGCAAATACTAAAATATCAAAGGATTAAATAACTAGCTTAGTAAAATGCTGTAACGCATTAAAATTAAGTTTGAATTATTTGCAGGAGCAGAAGGTTGCGGAAGTCGCACATTTTTCTTAACATTTTGTGGGCCATCAAATAGGGAAAAAAAATACCGTCCTAAAATATGTAAATCCAACATGTATGTGAGGTTAAGTGCCAATTGACAGCCCCTCCTATTGCACAATTAACCTAGTGTTTTGGGCTTTTTGACCCAAAGAATAATTATAAATATATACAAATGCACAGGGATTTGAATAATGGCGACCAGAAGTTGAGTTTGGAAGCGTCAGGTTTTGGCGCTATACGTTTTGCTGAATACAAAAAGTTCGGATGAACGGATTTTAATTCTATTTGGGCCAGATTGTAGTGCACAGTGAGATCTTCGATTGGAGAGAAGTTTCAAGAATATCGGTTGGACCAATTTAAAACTGTTGTGAAAATAGTGTTCATTTTGGGAAAAAAAAACACTGTCCGTTTTTAGCTGTGATGTCCAGTTTGAGCAGTTTTTCTAACTGGTGTAGAAAAATACTGGAGTTGAATTTTCCAGTTCTGTTTCTGTAGGAATTTAGCAGAAGTGTATGGCTATTAAGGACTGAAGAAATGGGTCGATTTGGTCCATGATTCATGGAGATTTTTGAAGTTGAAGACCGAGGTCTTTTTGGTGCTGGAGTGCCAAGAAAAAAAAAAGTGTTCGTTGTGAAAACGATGGTTTTCCCCGAGGTTTTTTATAGTTGGAGTCCGGGTGTCCTCTCCAATCCTGGTTTCCTTGGTAAACCAACTTTACGATGTGACCAATCGGAAATTAGTAAAAGTTGGCACGCGTGTTCACTTGGTCCAAAAAGCTTATGTACTAAATTTGAGTAGAATATATTAGAAGGCAGCGGAGAAATTAAGCATCGAAATTTCGGCTTTAACATGGCAGAAAACCTTACAGTAAAGGCTACCGCCTTTACTAATTCAAGCTTGAACTTTCCACTTCCATTCTGCGCAAACAGAACTCAATTATCTGCTGCCGTTTAATTTTAATCATCACGAACGTGTTACAGCAACATCACTGTAAACCACGAACGTCGCTCACTTTTTTTTTTACGTGGTAAACTCCGTTTTGAATTAAATATCTCCATCAATTTTCAACGAAATTGAAATCCGTTTGAACCCTCTTCCAGCTCTCATCTCAAGACCTTTTTTATTTTTTCGGAACAGATTCTTTAAATTCGAACTCTTTAATTTTTTACAGGCCAAACACTACAACCGGAAGCCGAAAACGCTTAAAGTGATCACTGGATCACTCAACGTTTTCACAAATAAAATGTATGTTTGTAATTATTTTCTTGGGCATAAAGCCAACCAGCTATCGCATTTTGTGATTGCTCCAGTTCTGTATATGCTTTGGTCGACGCCTTGGCTGGAACTCGGAACACGCCTCATCCTGTTGATTCGAGAGACGTAACTTATCTCAATTGGCCACGGTAAGAAGCTAAAGCCTCAGTGAGTACACCAATTCCTTGCTTTTCATTTTTCCTGTCTCCTCCAAGATTTGACACTCGGCAATTACTTCTGAACCACCTTCGCCACTCGTGTCCCGTAGGTAGTGTTTGATGAAAGTGTTCTTGTTCTTCCACTTACACGCTGCTACCACTTCATCTAGGGGTGTTCCCCTGCCGTAAGCCCATGACGCTGATAGAGCCCTCAGCTCATGTGCTCCGACTTCTCGTGGAACATCCTCCTGTTTCGGGCTCAGTTCGTATGCCCGTTTAATGACTTGGCAGATCCATTCGCCCAGCTTAAACGTTGTGACTGCTTTCCTTAAAAGTTCCCCGGAGGTCTTGTCTACCTCTAGAAACAGTGGCGTCATTTCATTTATACTTTCTCCCCTTGTTATTGTCGTGGAAGGCTGTCCAAATAGTATTTCAGTGCTCGAATCGGGCACTGCAGTCTTTTGTCACTTCCTCGGGCTTGTTTGTGTCCTAGAGCCTGAATCACTACTGGTTGTGGCGCTTTGTCCGTCTGGAATTCTTTGCTCTGAACGTTACTGAGAAAATTAAGGATACTGACGACCAATCCCTGGCAAAGCGGATGTGGCCCTCTTCTCTTGAGATAGCAGCCACCTTGCTTTGCCTGGCCGCTGAAGCCAATGCCACTAGAAATGTCCTCTGTGTTAGCAAGGCAAAACTCGCCTTGTCCAGAGGGTCATACAGGGGTTTTGATAAACTGGTCAGTACGAGTGGTAGACTCTACTTTGAGAACAGTCTCCTCGTCTTAGGTCCGGCATTCTCAAACACCACTATCGGTTTAGAAACCACTGGATTTGACACAATCTTGGACTTTCCTAAGCAGGAGAGGACTGAAAATTTATGGCGGATCTGTAGCCCTTAATGGAGGTTGGGGATAACCCTTTTTTGAATAGTTCTTCGGAGCACTGCGCAAGTTCGAAGACCGTCGAATTGCACGGGTTTGCGTTGCGTTCTCTTGCCCACTGAATCACCTTCTCCATTACCCTTCGTACATGTTCGAAGTTGACTTTTTAATAGATTGAAGCAATCTGTCAGCCACTTCTTTTGAGAAGCCATCTTCTGTTAAGTTTGTTGTCAAAGTAACCACCCGTGAAGGTGTAGAAAGTCTGGCGAGGGGTGGATCGTCCGACCTCTGTATTGTGACAGAAATGATCCTGTCAATGGCAGCAATATTGGTCCGTCTCTCTTCATTTCCAATAGGTCTGGAAACCATGTGGCTGCCGGCCATAAGGGAGCTACGAGTATGAACGACCCTGACGCTCTTCGGATCTTGTTTAACACCTGCTGTATTAGTGAGAATGGTGGGAATGCGTATGTCGTCATTCCGTCCCATGATATGGACAGGGCGTCCGTCACCCATGCCTGAGGGTCTGGGAACAGTGATACAAAGTTCCTGAGTTGTGTGTTTGCCTTTGTAACAAACAGGTCCACTATCGGGGTCCCCCACTTTTCGAAGAGCGGCACACACCTTCGGGTCCAGTCTCCATTCAGTCGTTGGAATCTTCCCCTGTCTGGACAGCTCGCCCGCCCAGACATTCTGCTTTCCTGGAATGTGTCGTGGGATGAGCGTGATACTTTTCTCCGCACAAATTTCCAATAGCCTCGACGTTTCTTCCATCAGCTCCCTGGAATGATTGCCGCCTACACGCTTTATGTAGGCAATAGCCGTGTTGTCCGACATACATGACACCCAGGTTCTGTCCTACCATCGTTTCCTTCCATGCAAGAACTGCACAACGTACTGACCGAAGTTCCAGCATGTTTATTTGGAGGTGTTGTTCCTCGACAGTCCACTTCCCTGAGATCTCTGCATCTCCCAAGTGGGCTCCCCAACCGTCCATTGAAGCATCTGTGAACAACAGGAGATCCACTTTCGGCTCCCTCAAATTGACCCCGGCCTGAAGGTTCTCGGCGTCTGCCCACCAATCCAGATCCGCTAAGTTGTGCCTGCCCATGATATCCTAGGCTTCCACTCTTCCTTCCTGAACCAGTGGATAGGTTTGACTCTCCACTGGCCCACTGGGACCAATGCGGCGTTCGAGTCCATCATCCTGATTACCGATGCTAGCTCTCGTGCTGATGTCTTCGGTTGCTTCCTCAGTTTTTTCGCTGCTGCCACTGTGTTCCCGATTCTTTCTGGGGAAGGCCGGATCCTGCACTCCCTGAAGTTGAATTCTACTCCCAGAAATGTGAAGATTTGTTGTGGATTTAGCCTCGACTTCACCCAGACCTTAAGTCCTGAACTGTTTATGCCAAGTCCTAAAAGTCCTGAACAGAACTAGGCACCTTCTTAACAACCAGTCGTCTAGGTAGGCGTGCGCCTTGATGTTTTCTTGATGTAGGACCACCAGTACTGGTCTTTAAGATTCTTGTGAACACTTGTGGTGCCGTTAATAGACCGAAAGGAAGCGTAAAAATTGAAAAGCTTCTCAGTTGCAGCAAAGCCTGACGAGGTGCCGCATGTCCTTGTGGAGGGTAACGTGCAAGTAGGCGTCTTCTAGGTACACTGCGCAGTGAACTCTCCTTCCTGTAGAGTTTGCCTTATCTTCCCGATGGTTTCCATCTTGAAAATCTCTTTGCGGATGTGTCCATTGAAGATTCTGAAGTTGAAGATGAGGCGGGTACCTCCCCCTTTCTTCGGGATCACCCTTGCTGGGCCCCAGAACCCCTTTGTGTCTGTAGGGGCCCTCTCCAGTGCGCCCTTCTGCAACAACTTCTCCACTTCCGCCTGAAGTTCTGGTGTGGTTTCCTCCTCTTCCGTCCAAGCTGGTGGTTGGTGCGTAAGTACGGGCAGCGAAGAAAGGGAAGAAGGGGGGGGGGTAGTAGCCCTGTTCCTGAGTCTTCAGTACAAATCTGTGTGTAGCTATTGATTTCCACTGCTCCAAGTGCCTCGAGATCCTCCCCCCCCCCCACCTGCCAGTGAATGGGGGGAAACTTGACTGCCCAGTCAGTATCTTCCGCTTGGTCGTCTTCCTCTCCCACGAGCCTGCCCTCTTCTTCCTCTGTTGGCCTCCCCCTCTCCCTCTGGATTGAGAGGGGGTGCTGTCTTGAAATGGCTGTGTCTAACCTCTTCTCTCCTCTGCCTCCTCCCCGACCTCGTCCCTCCTGCTGGCCGAATGCCGGAGTCTGGGGGTATGTGTTGTATGCCCTCAAAATTGGGCTACCCTGCCTCGTTGGCCTCTGAACTGGTTGGACGGCAGCTGTTGTGGTTTCGTTTTTTTCTTCAATTCTGGGGCCAGTTGGAGGATCTTTCCATCAAAAATCTCAGTCGCCCCGTGGACAGGGAGAAGTCCGAGTTGCCGCGCTACGTCGGTCGGAATGTTCGAAGCTGACTCCAGTACGGTATCCCGTTACCTGTATACCGTGTTGAGAAAGAGGCATGACGACCAGTTGAGGCTATCCTTCTTTTCAGTGCTTAAAGAACATTTTTGTGCACCTCGGGTTATGTGGCGGCAATGGTCTTGAAATTGAGACTGGCTGTTCGTCTTTCCTAGTCAAGGATTTGGTGTTCAGAATCTGGTGAAGGCCCACCGCCGATCGAGGAAGATGCACCGGTACCTTCTTGACGTTACCAGAGTTACCCAGTGTTAGTGTCGGTGGATCCTCTGGATTTTCCTAAGCCGTTACTGCTTGCTTGCAGAACTGTGTCTCTTTCAGATACTTTAAGGTAAACCCTGCGAACAACTAACAACTGATGAACTAACAACTGATGAACGGGTCTTCGGTGTCTGTAGACTCGAGTGGTGGTGTCTGCTTTTTGGAAATCGTCTCTTCCCACTTTTCATCTTGCTGTCGTTGTTCGTCTCCAAAACTCTTGCCCTCGTGGAATAAATCGTCTTCGCAGAACTCCAGCCTCCTGTACGTCGTTAATTGGGAGGGGGGTGGGGGGAGTCGTCGAGAAAACGTTTCCGTGTCCTGTCATCTTCCTGTTCGTAGAACGGGTCTTCCTCCTCATAATACTTCCCTTCGCTGTCATAACCGTCCCTCTGTTCAGCGAAAGTCTTCGATGTACTCCTGCGAAGTACCTGCCATGTTTACGTTGCTGTCTTTGAACGGTGTTACGATCCTGATCGGCGATGCTCGAGTTCCCTCCGATCTTCGATTTACTACACGTGGTGGTGACGCGCTGCGATCTCGCGATCCTGTGCAATGTGGCAAACTGTGTTGCAATGGCATCTCGCGATCCTGTGCAATGTGGCAAACTGTGTTGCAATGGCATCTTGCGATCTTTCTTCAAACCACTGCGATCGTGCTTCGGTGGATGCGTGACCAATGCGATGCGATCGGACTGGATCTGTTTGCCTGCGATCATCCGCCCTGTCCGCTTACCCTATTCTCGGGTGCGGACGGTGAATTTGACGCCTTTGAATGCTACCCCGTTTCTTTCTCTTTTCTGATCGCATCGATGGATTTATTGTGGCGGTCTCTGGTATATCTTTCCTGATCGTTTGACTGCCACTGTTTCACTTTTTGCCTTGTGGGCATTGCTCAACTGTTTTTTTCAGCGCTGACGTCTTACAGAACTCTTACTAGTCTCGGTTCCAGACTTTCCCGCCTTGTCTCCGTTTGCTGGCGAACCCTTTGTCTCGTGCGACCCCATACCTGGCGATCCCTTTGTTTCCTTCGAGATTCTTTCTTTCACGGCAGAAACAGACATATCATTATTTAACTCCACCATGCTTCCACATTGATTCTGTTCACTGCCAACACCCCAAGTGTCTAACCGAATGTCACTATTAATCCTAGTATCTGGCACGTGCGTATTTCAGGTCAATAAGACGTTTACACTCGCCATTAGCAGCGTGATCAAGACGTCAAGCTCCGACTGGAGACCATCTAGTTTCGAGTCAACGTGTCCAATCACACGTGCACTTACTTTTTCTGTCACATTATTTTCTATTTTCGTTGATCTTGTTTCAATTACAGACGCTGTCGTCTCACGTGCCGCCGTCAACATTGAACCCAGAGATCGTTGCGGATATATCGATGTTGGGTCGTCCGGGAATCCATCAATTTCCGACGTGGTATCCGTAGTAGGGTTGTGCCGATTATCGGATTCATATCGGTATTGCCAGTTATCGGAGGCAATTCTGATATATCGGTACCGCCGATGTACACCTCCGATGTGCCGATATAGCGTTGGAACATATATGTAAGCCACACTTTTTTAGATGTATACGTAAACGACAATAACTTCGCTAAATATTGGCAGATTTTGACGTTCTAATACACCATTTTAACCCTTTTTTCGCCAGCTTTCCAATGATGCAAACCAGAAGTCATTAGCTCCACCCGTTCTAAAGTTATATATAAAAAACCATTTAAATTACATTTTTCAACAAACGTGGCTTGCAAATGGATAAGAAAAACAGCTGCTTGCTGGTATTTTAGAACTAATATATCATAAAGTACTCGTCTGTTGATTAATTGATACCAACATTTTCACAGCTTTACAATTGTGCAGAAAATGTTTGGCTGCAAGTGCTTCTTTTGTGGGGGGGGCGGCGAATGGCTGCAGGGAAAAAAAGCTTTGTATTACAAATTTTTATTAAAAAATTTGATGAGATTACATTAAATACAAGTTTTTTCTTGCAGTATATCGGCAGCAGAAACTGTATCACACTTACATTTTTTTGCAAAATAATCATTATTTAGTATTATATCGGCAGTCAATATCGGCAGTTATCGGCATTCCATTTGAACAGTAATCGACATCGGCACACAGTAATCGACATCGGCACATTCTAACCACACTTACCAAGTCTTTCACAAAGAACGGCGCATCGGGATCCTTGCTCATCCCTTCCAGACGTTTATCGAGACTTTTCTTTTCCCCTTTCTCACGTTCTGCCTTTTTCTTGAGTTGGGCCTTCTTTTGGTCCAAATGGCGCCAAGTATACAAGATGCATTTAACAGAGTCTTCATTGCTTACCTCACAAATATCGCAAAGTTCGTTTACGAAATCACAGGCACGGCAGCACCTGCACAATGGGTGTAGATCTCGTGATGTCTTCTGGCACGTGCACGAAGGATAGTTTCCACTTTTCAGAATTTCATTCATGTTGTCCAATTCATCGTTGCCTGTCTCCTTCACATCATCGTTATCGTCGGCCATTGTTTGGCACGGGACGCACGATCGACTACAGTCGACGCGTGCTCAAAAGCGACATGGGGTTTTTCCCCACGGGAGGCAGGCAGCTGCAGCAGATATATTGCGCAGCGCACCTGGCGGGAAAAAAAGGCAACAGGTGTTGAAGTCAATAAAAAAGGGTTTTTATTTTTGTTTGAGCATGGGAAAAGCAAAATTATGCGAATTTAGCGCGAGTACTGAAGGTAAGTAGTTTGCAGATAGTAAGAAGCTGCTGCTCCAGAAGCTGCTTCTGGAGAAGGCCTTGTATTTCGGGCAAGAGGGCGCGTCACGGGGGGGATTCCAGGTCCCAAGGACGCCGACGCAGAGGACGGGAACACAGGGAACTGAGAAGGAATCCGTTGAGTATTAAAGAGAGAATGACTGGATCCGAAGTTATGGCCATCCAGAACATACGGTAGAACCGTAGGCGACCACCACAGGTTGTGGGAGGAAGGGAATGTCAATAGCCGGATCGTCCGCCGTAGCATGGACCCGGGGAAGCAAAGCGGCGTCGTCGGTCCGGAGTGGTTGCACGACCAGAGGAGCGCCCCCGTCCGCATCCGTGGGAACCGGAACGAAAGGGCGACGGAGTCCTAGGAATCGTAGCTGGGCGAGGTTCGTCCGGTTTAGAAAGAGGACGTTCTTTCTTTGGTGGCTCAGGACGTGGCCCTGGAGGAGGTCGGGGATGTCGGGAATGATGTGGATGAAGCGGCTTTGATTTACGGGATACGTCGAGGTGTGGTGCAACTTTCAGAATCAACCCACGGAACAGAGTACCCGATTCGTGAATAGGCCAAGTTCCAGAGCACGTGATGCGTGGAGTCGTGGAAACGCGGCGACGTGTTGAGTGCTACTTCCCTCAGGAGCAGCGTAGAATTAAACAAGGCCCTGGTGAGCCAGTTCATGGAATGTTATGTTGCGAAGCCGGCGTTCCGGAAAATTTGATTGATGAGGAATGCCAATTGCCAAGTATCAGCAGGCGGAGGGTCCGTATAAAGACGTTCACAGAGGGCGTTGGCTGCTGTGTTAAGCACATCAGCTTGGGAGGCGTCCCTGAGACCCAGGGGAAGAAGATGTCTTCGTTGTCTCGGAGCACGAAGATGGGAACGGCCACACAACGGGGAAGGAACAGGGCAGAACCGAAGTCCATTTTTGCAGTGAGGAATTCCGATTGTGAATAGCTATCGAAGTTCTGAGGGTTCACGGTGCATTCTCTTGACAGTCGGAAGAAGGACTCGTCCTTCCCAGGTCATGGAGGTGACGGGGTCTTTGTCAAGATCCAGAGGGGAACTGTTGAACAAAAATTGAATACTTTTTGTTCCTTGCTCTCATTTGTAGGCTATAGTGTTTTTTTTTTGCTAGTATTTAAGGTTATCTAGTTTGGTTAAATATGATTTAATTATTTAAATTGTGTATTTAAATAGATTGGCTACTAGCGCCAGGTTTTTCGACTAGAGGAAGAGCCTTGTCCTTATCGCTTGCTCTCTCCTGGACACTTCCGGTAAGATGGCCGCCACGTGCGTTGCGTTGATGGGCTGCTCCAGCTGTCAAAACCAAATGTACTTTTCAAACTTTAAGCCAGTGACTACTGTGTAAAGCCAAATGTGTAAAGTAACATATTATATAATGTTCAGAATAAACCTAGCAAGGTTATTTCGGTAATACTGGTCTTCATTTTTCCACGTGGAAAGTTCTGATGTCATTCGTCTTCTTTGATTCACGTTAGTTCTCAGTCGAGGTGGTGTCAACTTTAGTTTATAATCATCCGGCATTTAATTAACAAAGGGTTATGGGCCCAGTTAACCACATTCAAGAAGAGGGTGAGATAAAAATGAAGAACTGTAAGGCCGTGAAAAGAAATAAGTTTGTTTCTCGGGTATTTTCATTCAAAAAGTAACCAGGCCACCAGGCTTTTTATTTTATTTTTTATTTTATTGGAAGTAACTAAAGTCTTACTTTCAACTGCTGAAAACACTTGCATTTTAATTTTATGGAAAAACTTTGCAAACACTTAATTTTACGGCGCTGAAAGTGGTTAATTTAGGCTAAATAATACTTATTTTCAGCTAACTGAATTGCTTTTCCTTGTAAAGGTAATAAATTTAGCTTGAACTAGCAAATAAAAAGCATCGACAAGGGGCAAATTTGACCACCAGGCAGGGCCTGAGAAACAACTAATTTTTTTTTCGTAGCCTAAGTACTGAAATTTATGATGAGTGTCAGAGATGCATACGAAGTCGGCCCATTGCTAGTCCTCATTCGTTCAGTGTTTGTGTTGGCGCCATCGTAGCAAGTTGTTTGGACAGCGTATGTCCTGATAAATTATCGACTATATTGGATTTGACGTCTTAAAAAAAAAAACTGAACGAACAAAAAAAAAATGCAGCGTTTTTTAAAAATTCTTAGGCTTATTTCAGCGTTGCTTACAGGTGGATTATCGCAGACTTCATACTGACATTTAGGGATACGAATTATGTTTTCTTTAAGCAATTTTGTCGAGTAATGATTAGGCCTAACATCTAAATTCCAAGACAGTACAATATTTATCACGAAAGTTGCTCATGTTGTGGTGAATGTCGTAATTGATGCAAATTTCAGTGCAGAGAATTTAGTGCAAACACAACTGATAAAATATCGTTGCAAATGCAGTGCAAAGTATTTAGTGCAAATATCAGTGATAAAATATACATTACAAATGCAGTGCAAAGTATTTAGTGCAAATGCAAGTGAATGAAATATGGTGAAATGCAGTGCAAAGTAAATGGTGCAAATAAAGCACACATATGTGCACAGAAGACCCACAAAGTTATGTTTGCAAATGGCATAGGTCTACCTACATATGTGCTTCGCCTGTGCATGTGCATCGTGTTTGGTTAGTGTGCTTCACACAAAAAAAATGCTTCAAATTTGTGGCTTAGGCCTGCATACACAAGTGCTTCAAGGCAGCATAGGCCTACATTGAAATAAATGGCACAGTCAATGATGGATCCGTCTTTAGCAGGAACTGCCATGCAGTTTGATAAACGTCACGATCATAATTTTCGGCAGTGGAAATTTGACATTAAGATGGCACTTATGTAAAGAGGACTTGCAGGTTTTATAAATGGTTCCGAGACTCCCCCTTCAGCAGAAGTTGAGGAAAGGATCCCAGAGGCTACAGCTCTCTACAGTCAGAGGAAATCGAGGGCTCTTGCCATGCTTGCTTTAGGCCTCACAAATGATGTCAAACCCCTATCTAACCCACCACTGATGCCAAGGAGGCATGGGACACAGTAGTTGGAATCTACGAGCCTAAATCTTGTGCTCGTATTAGATGCCTGAGAAAGACGTTTGTTTTACTGACCATAGCTCCTAATGAAACAATGGCCAAATACATATCTTGAGTCAAGCATGCAGCGAATGAGTTGATAGAAGCTGGCAAAACCGTACCAGACGACGAACAGGTCAACTCTTATTGCATATCAACTCTTGTGCGGATTGACTAGTGAGTGGGACAATGTTAGTGAAAGACTATATTCCCTAGAAGATACAAAATTTACAGCAAAGATCGTTGCCGAAAAACTATTATCCGAATATGATCGGCGCATGCTCGGTAATGGTGGAAATAGCACGACTAATGCTCAAGTATTTAATACAGCATCTAACAGTACTCGAAGAAATCTGTCAAGGAATAGTCGGAGAAGTTCTTCACGGCGTGGCAGGCAATGTGACATGTCTAAAGTAACCTGCTATAGATATCAGCTAAAGGGACACATGGCAAATTCTTGTTCTCAAAATAAAACACAAGACACAAAGTTCTCTCGAGGTCGCAGTGGAAATCCATCGAACGTTTTTCTCGTTGAAGTAAATTCAACGACAGTCCAAGACAGCGAGTGGATATTCGAAACAGCTGCGAGAAATCATTTTTGCCCTCATAGACATTATTTCTCAACATTACACGCAACTTCTCTACCGCCTGCAGACTTGGCGGAGGGAGCTTTCATCGTGAAAGGGATGGGTGATGTGAACATGATTATCAATTCTTCAGGAGAGACTCTTACTCTGAAAGACGTACTATATGCTCCAGGCACGAGGCGAAATTTGGTATCAGGGTTCAAATGTTTCAAAGCTGGTTTCTATACCACGTCAGGTCAAGAAGGACTTACAATAAAACGACCTGATGGTGACATACTTGTTGATGCTCCAGTTAAGAAACAATTCTTTATCTCGAACTCAACAGTAGACTTTATAAATATTAAAGCAACGGCGTCTTCTGCATCAACTGTAGCAAGCAAGAAGAACAAAACCACAACAAAGGAACTGTGAACACAGCTGATGAAAAATTAGTCTCGAAGAATCCTGCAGAAGTGCCTTCTTTAAATCATAGTGCAAGGCGTGCAACAGTAAGTGCCACAAAACTCCAAACATTAACTGGGGTATCTGCATCTACAACATGGCATGATAGAACAGGACACTGCCCAACCAATGTTTCGAGAGATGCTATCAAGAAAGGTCATCTTAACGGCATTGAACTCTCGGGAGACCACCCACTATGTGACCATTGTTAGAATTGCAAAATCAACACACATGAAAAGTGTGAAGTTCTCAGACATTTCTACGAAACAGCCTTTAGAACTAGTGCACTCAGATGTATGGGGTCAAGCTCCAACCCATTCTCATGGAGGCATGATGTACTTCCGTTTCCTTCATAGATGATTTCACACGAAAAGGATTTGTTTATCTCATTAAGACTAAAGATCAAGCGTTCTCCAAATTTGAGGAATTTCGTGCTCGGGTCGAGTGTGAAACTGGATTAAACATAAAGAGGCTAAGGACAGATAATGGACTCGAATACTGTCATCAGCAATTCCAAAGAAGCTCTCAGGCCGAAAGGACAAACGTGTACTCTCCTCAAATGAATAGCGTCTCGGAACGGCTTAACCGCTCATTGTTCGATTCTGTGAGGTCTCTACTAAGCTCTTCTGGTTTATCTACTGCATTGTGGGGTGAGATGCTTATGACAGCGATGTATCTGAAGAATAGAAGCTCACATCGGTGAAAGAGTACGTGATTGCGTCTGGTGGTCAAAACCAATCGCCATGCAACATTTACGCTAGATAGGAAGTCTCTGTTTTGTTCACCGTGAGAAGACATATCGGACAAAACTTGAACAGAGAGAGGAGTTGGGTGTTCTTGTAGGCTATGCAAGAAACACTCGAGGTTATCGTGTGTGGTTGCCTGATAAAGCACTAGAAGTAAAGGAGACTGGAAGTGTTACTTTTGATGAAAAGCGTCTCGACACTGAAATTCTAAGAAATGCTTGTCAGAAGGTCACGATGACAG
The DNA here is from genome assembly GCA_023313725.1 of Lithobius niger. Lineage (NCBI taxonomy): Eukaryota > Metazoa > Arthropoda > Chilopoda > Lithobiomorpha > Lithobiidae > Lithobius > Lithobius niger. The sequence goes on along the minus strand of JAHWFP010108959.1, from coordinate 51,133 downwards.
AACCACCTTTCTGTGATCCAGATCTACATAATGAAGAGGAATAGGTGGAAAACCCGCATTACATAGAACCTATCGCAGTTCCAGGTCCTAGTACTACAATACAAGTGATGGCACCACCAAACCTCAGGACTTTAATGATACCTACCATTACAAATGTACTAAATACTAACGATCCTCTACCAGGATGGGAAAGGATGGTTGTCACTCGACAGACTGGAAAGCCTGCAGGTAAACATGACATTTACTACTGCTACATGGGACATAACGTCTACGTTCTCGTAAGGAAGTGAATGAATTTTGTCAAGCAGAAGGTCTGGTATATGACAGCACTAAATTTGATTACAATCCCAAGAATCCGACACCTGCCGTAGGGACAGCACCAGCAGACGTCAACCTGATTTCTTCTTCCTCAAGCTAAGATGATTTCCAGTACTTTGAGAGTACCATGGAAAATGCTGAAGCTCACTTTGTTGACATTAGGCTGCCTAGGAACTATGAAGAGGCAATTAGGTCTCCTCTGCTCAAAGCAGCAATGGATGAAGAGATGGACACTTTAATGAAGCGTAACATTTGTACCCCATCTCCAATTCCTCCCAAAGACATAACTATCATTGGTTCACGATGAGTATTCGTGACCAAGAAGAATGAACAAGGAAAAGTTGCTCACTGCTCGTCTTGTCGAACAAGGGTATGCACAGCAAGATGGTGTTGATTACACAGACACTTTCTCGCCGGTGATTGCATTTGCTCTCGTCAGGTTCTTCTTCGTCCTTCCCGTGATAATCTTTGGATGGGTTGACGCACATGTTGATGTAAAATGTGCGTATCTCTACGGGGTTCTCAAAGAACTTGTATATGTCCGACCTTCTCCAGGTTATGCAGAGAAAAGTGGATATGTGTGGAACTGAATCGTGGTTTGTACGGGTTACACCAATCCGGAAGAATGTGGTTTAAAGAATTGGATTCAATATTCCAGAAATTAGGCTTCAAAAAGCTATTATTATTCTCGTATATGTTGACGACATCGCCGTTTTTCTATCGTCAGAAAGAGCTCTAAGAAAAGCCATTGCACTTATATCTGGAAAGTATGTTGTTGTTCAGTTAAGCCCCATAAAGATCTTTTTAGGAGTTACATTTGCGAAGACCGGCGATACATACTGTATCCATCAAATGCCCTACATTGATGCTCTTTATCAACAAATTCAAGTCCTTTGGCATGAACAATGTATCGATCCCTTTAGATGTGGGAACATGTCTTTCTCAAGAGGGGTGTCCAGAAGTACCAAACAAACAACGATTGTCAGAGTATCAGTCACTAATAGAAGCTCTAATGTTTGCGGCCTCACAAACGAGACCAGACATCGGATATACTGTTAAAGCACTCTCGCAATTCAATGCAAATCCTTCCAAAAGTCACTGGAATCAAGCTCTGAATATCCTGTTGTACCTAAAGTCGTCAAAAGGTTACGTCCTATCGTGGAACAACAACTCATCGAGGAGGGCTATTTTGGATGTTTACTCAGATAGTTCATGGGCTTCGTCGTTGGATGATTGCTGCAGCTGGTCAGGATACGTAGTCACAGTATCTGGTTCTCCGATTACCTGGCGTATCCAGAAGCAGAAATCGGTAGCACTCTCTACTATGGAGGCAGAGTTTGTCTGTCTCTTGCTGTCATTGAGGCAAAGTGGTTCATCGCAATATGTGAAGAGATGAAATTTTTAAACGTCGAGTTACCCCCAGTTCTTTATTGTGACAATCAATCAGCCATAGTATTCTGTCACGATAACCGTACGAAAATGGCAACAAAACATAACGACATGAGATATAAATTTGTGAGAGGAGGAATTCAGGATGGTGTTTTCACATTGTGCTACATTCAGACACAACGAAATTCCGCCGATATCTTCACAAAAGCACTTACTGTACTCGTGTACCCTTCATGCGTGTCAGAGACTATCTAATGTCAAATATGTATTGAGTGTCAAACTTTATGAAGTGTTTCTTGAATTCATGTTTTCTTACTAATAAGAGCAATAGGGAGGTATTGTTGAAAAAAAATTGAATAATTTTTGTTCCTTGCTCTCATTTGTAGGCTATAGGCTATATTGTTTTTTTTTTTGCTAGTATTTAAGGTTATCTAGTTTGGTTAAATATGATTTAATTATTTAAATTGTGTATTTAAATAAATTAGCTACTAGCACCAGGTTTTTTGACTAGAGGAAGAGCCTTGTCCTTATCGCTCGCTCTTTCCTGGACATTTCCGGTAAGATGGCCGCCACGTGCGGTGCGTTGGTGGGCTGCTCCAGCTGTCAAACCCAAATGTACTTTTCGAACTTTAAGCCAGTGACTGGCCGTTTCTTTGGCTACTGCGAAAAGCCAAATGTGTAAAGTAACATATAACGTTCAGAATAAACCTAGCAAGATTATTACGGTAATACTGGTCTTCATTTTTCCACATGGAAAGTTCTGATGTCATTCGTCTTCTTTGATTCACGTTCAAGTTCTCAGTTGAGGTGGTGTCAACTTTAGTTTATAATCATCTGGCATTTAATTAACAGGAACCATTACCAAGGAGAGAACCGCCAGTCCGAAGTAGTGTAGTGAGCAATGTAGTTGATTATCCTAAAAGGGAAGGTTGGTGTGGCAGTTGGCCCCTAATACCAAATCCGAATCCCATTGAACGACCTCGGTTCTTGCTGGGTAGGACGGAATCAGGAGACGGCTTGTAAAGAAAGCAGTCAGGAATAATGCCTTCAACAGTCTTTAGAAGCTTTGGCAAAGGAATGTCGGTTGGATCCGGCTCGCCCAGAAAGGAGAGATCTAAGTTGCCTTGGTCAGGTAATGCGTTGGAACGATAAGAGGAACAGTCGTCATTGTCAAACAGTGACAGGTGATCCTCCGGAATCACAGCGGGAGGAACGACAGCCGGTCTTGGTAGCGGAAAGGGATCGGGCCATTAGGAGGAACTGGGTACAGGCTCAGTGAGGAGGGGCTTCTTAGCTGTGGAAGCTACTCAAGACTGGGTGTCGGAGGATGGCTCAGGTAATTCATGATGTTTCCTTTTGAACGTGCGGATTGCAGAGGCCATGAGCGCACGAACCTGTTCCTTGGAAAGAGGCTCAGTCAACTTGATTGAAACGGCGGAAAGGGATGCAGCGGAATGATGAGAGGAATGGGAGGACAAGTCAAGTGGATTCACCAACGGGGAAGCCCGTCGTTTGGCTGCTACCTTGCGAGCCTTAACCTGGAGTCTTAGTCTCGAGTAAAGTTCCTTGGCACGAAGGAGTTCCTTGGTGAGGGAACGCAGTGCAGTTTCCGGAGAGGGTTGGCTACATGGAATAGGAGATGTAGCTGCAGTGTCAATATGCGGAATGGTAGGTTCCGAAAAGAACGGATTTGCTAACGGAACGGTGGAATACAAAGGACTCTGGCTTGAGTCCAAAACAATAACATTCTCCCCCGGATCGAGGGCTTCCTGTGGCAGAGCGGAAGGGGAGGGCGCCAGAGGGACCAATGGGTCCTTGGGTGTTCCTTTAAAGCGAGACTAACAGAACAGTAAGTTTCTTGTAGCAGCACAACCAACCGCGCGTGGCGATGGTAGAGAAGAAAAGATAAGTCGGAACACTCCGCTCAGGCTTTATATATGATGGAGGCTGCGCCGTGCGATGCGCAGTTGGTAGCGGGATGGAGAAATTTCTTCTTTTATTTCTCTAATTCAAACAGCATGAGAGAAGGAGAATGCTAAAAATTAGCTAACGTATATTTTCATGGCAACTAGAAAGGTTGTTTCCATCGGTAGGCCTGTTGGCTCTTGCTCCATTTGTTGCAGCAGTATCCCCGTGTGTCGTGTGGGACTGGGGCGTTGAAGAAGTGGATGGTGCCAGACGTCTTGAATTTGTTCTGCTTGTGATGAGGGTTGCGTTTGAGCATGGCGTCCGGTGTGCGCACGTCAGTGGACGGCTGTGAGGAGAGGAGACCTAGGCGGAGTCAGGGTCTGCCCAGGTTTTGGTCGGGAAGCCAAAGACGTGTTAACTGAGTTGCCTCAGTTTCCTATTCGGCTGGTGGTGAGCTCTGCGCTGAAGCACATTCTGGTGTTGCGTCGAGAGTGTGAGGCTTGGCTTACTCGAAGGTCCCCTGGATCAGGGGACACCATTGTCGGATGACTAGCCGAGGACCTCAGTGGGTGAAAAGGAGGGCATATGGGAGGAGACATCCTTTGAGGCGACTTAGCCATCGTTATGATACAGCGTGTTTCTTTTGGACGGTACTGCAGAAGGGGGAAAGTGCACTGTGCGACCATACTGCGGCGAGCCCATTAGGGTGCTGTCTTCCATGGTGATTCTTTTGTCAGTTGGAAGTTAAATTGTTGCTGTCATTGCTCATGTTATAGCTATGATGCGTTCGATTGCCCATTTTGTGTGTTGGGGATATTGATCTCCGCATGGGACCTTTTCGAGTCATGGCCCTTGTGACGGACGAGACGGAATTGATCGGCGCAACTGAACGAAGCGAGTGAAGAGCGTTCTGCCCAAATCGCTGTTAGACGGAAGGAGGCTTTGGTGTGTTCTTGCAGTGTAACGTCATGGTCAGTGTCTGCGTTAAGCCAGCAGTTGTTAAATGATGGGAGGTGTCCTTTACTCTGAATTATGGCGGGGGTTTGATTTCATGTGGAAAGCCTTAATGCACCATGGGGTCATCCCTGGGGCGAAGGGAGATTTGATGCGGCTCCGGTGATGGTGAAAGCCTTGAGATGGCCACTCATTTAGGTGGCGGTAGTGACATGATGTGTTCACCGCTGAAAGACCCCTCAAATCTGAAATCTGGATTGTTTATTGGTTACATTTGCCAAAATTTTTCTTTCGGCTTGGATGTAATTTTTCGGCTGGTTCTGCGATGTTTGGTGCAAATGGATCTTTTGTTTAGACTCCTGAAGGTGATAAAGGCTGCAATGAGCCAGGGAGGCATCTTTCGTGCCAGGTTATGTAGCTTCCACGAAAGGCTGGGATCCAGAGGACAGATGAGGAAAATGGCTGGCTTCAGTTCAGGGAGACAGCTTTCGTGAAGGACGAGAGTTCCACGCAAGAAGACGGAGGTTGAGACAAGGCTGGTGGGTCCGTGTTTAGGGGACCAGCAGTGGTGTGAGAATGATCGGCGGACACATCGAAAGAGAGAGGAGGGGTCTCTCGGTAGAGACGTCCTTCAGAGCTTCAAACGTGGTCAGGATGTGGCTGTGGCAGCAGGCACGGCGAGGAGGCATCACTCGTGCTGATGTAGAGCCAGACGGAATGTGCCCAGACCGTCCAGCCTTGTATGACGGTGAAGTGGCTAGCGACATGCCGGGAGAAAGTGGACGTGGTTTCACCATCTTGGTGATGCTCTTGTCTTTTGCTGATAGTGCACATCGTGCACGGTAGAGGGAGCGAGCGCTTAATAAAATATACTGGAACGCGCATTCGGCGCTTTTATACTTTTGGAGGGAAATGTGCAGGGCTGCCATTAGGGGTTAGAGAGCTGAGGATATGCTAATTTACAATTATCTTTTGAGGAGAAAAAACATTTGAGAATAACAATGCTAAAATTTACAGATAATGAAAATTTTCGTTGCAATAGAAAAATCAAAACACTTCAAGCAACGTCATGTTTTGCATCAGTACGAAGTAACAAACGCCACATATAGATCTCAAAAGCAGTAGGAAATCATATACTTTAATGACTAACAATGCTATTACTGTATTCATTTTGTTTTCGGCCCAGTCATTGTCGACACGTGTAAACTGAATTTTCACACGGAAAGCATCATATTTATTGGAATTTTCAATTAATTCATGTGAAATTTCATGACAAACAAACCGTCTTGAAACTATTAGACTTGAGGAAATATGATCGACAATTTCTACACGAGTGCTGAATATTTTGGTTTTAAACCCACAACTCGCTTTGTGAATTTGTGATTTCGAATTTCAGAATTATGTATCGATAAAGAAAACTTGATACCGAGATGCTCTGGAAAATCAACTAAATTATATGAATAGTGGATCGACACCAATAGAGTGAGCGAAACGAACGATATGGCTAGTTCAATATACTGTAACAACTAATAATGGAAGGAAAAAACATTGTCTCCATTATTAAGTTAAAATTAAATGCGTAGAAATTTGGTATAGGTGAAGTAAGTATTAGCTGATACTGGCAAAAGTTGATACAAGCCAAGCCTTAGTGTGTACGTTCACTGTGTGGTACATCAGCCACTGTGTACGTTCACCAAAACATTACTCGCAACACCATAACTCATAAAGCATACCAGCTGTGTGTCACTCATTTTTGCATATTTAGCCCAATCAAATTTAAGTTAATTCTTACAAAATTTAAAGTCTGTCTACATTTACTGGCAAAATCACTCACGTCTTTTCATCACTTCCGCCAACATTGCTAGTTTGCAAGTTCTGGTTGGAATTCTGTTGCTGAAACTGCTTGTTATTTCTTCCTTTTCCCCGATTTGAGTTGTTGTGAAAAGAATTATTGGTGATGCCTTGCCTCTTTGGAAGATTAAACTTGATCCCACCAGTGCCAGGAGCTTCTACAACAACAAGCAGTTAAGTTTAGAAACACAACAATTTGCCAGCCCCCATGAAGGCCGGCTGAAATTTCTTTCTTTTGCCTAGGAAAATATACAATACCTGTTCATTTTGCATTGTGTTCTCAATGCTGTGTTTCATCCTTGAGTTTTCAAGTTTCATTGATCCTGCTAGCTTCGGAGCCGAACTGCGGACGTGCGCAGTCCTCCGTAAAAGCGGCTTACGACGAAAGCAATTTTTGTTCTCTCTCGATATATTAGAAGGTGACTCGAGAAGGGAGGTAGGGCGGGTAAAGGTATTGTATATTTTCCTAGGCAAAAGAAACAAATTTCAGCCGGCCTTTCAGACGGCAAATTTGTTTCTTATTGCTGCTGGAAAATCTACAATACAAATGTTTATTTTGCATAAACAGAGACCTCGTCCATATGTGGTGGCGGACACCTTCTGAACAAGTGGCCTAGGTTTTCAAGCTGGCATTTCCCCTGGAGTCGGAGACTTCATAAGCTTTTGTTTGCTTGTTTTTTTTTTTAATATAAAAAGAGGAAAAAATTTTGAATGGTTTGGGTTCAAGCAGAGTTCAGCTCTGGGGAAAAGAGGTTAAGACTGTCAATTTCAGTGACTTGAAAAGTTACCTAGTGCGTGGATCCTGCTGAAATTCATTGATAGGTGATTGATTTTTTTTATATGGGGAACGATTTTCTTGGCCAATATTTGATGTTCTCCTGTGCACAGAAGTAGCGGAGATGTGCCAAGGAAAAAGCATTCAATGTTGTTTTGAGTTTGGCTTTAGAAACAGGGGGTGGGGGAAAGAGGATTCCAAGAATTGGAATTGTTTTTTTGTTTTTTTTAGCTGGTGTAAGGTTGAAAATGCTGAATGGCCGTTTGATTTTGATTTGATGCGAGGATTTTTTTTTTTTTTTTTAAGATGTGGTCGTGTAGCAGCCCTGGGAGTCCGCGTAGATGGAGGGCCATAGCTGAAACCTTTTGCTTTTAGTCGGCAGCTTGAGCGTGGACGGTCTAGCGTTTGTAAACTGATGAGATGTTGTAGTTCCGAATTTTGAGATTAGAAATTTGGTAGATTGTCCAATTGTCAAATCAAGTTCCCATATAGACCTGCAGGGCAGGACTTTGTGGCTTTTTCCCAGTTGGAAGCGATTTCATGATCTCTGGCCATTTCTGAAGGAGATAGGCCTAAAGGATTGTTGAGAGTTTGGGATGGTGGAAGGAAATTGGGGTCGGCCCACGGTATGGTGACCGGGCGCGAAAAAGAGTTGGAGGATCGTTTTGAGGAATTTGAAAGTTTCCTATGCTGTAAACATGGGTCCCCAGTCCAGTTTTGACAAGGTGGAAAAACAGAGGCGACTTAGCCATGGTGTGATAGTGTGGTTTTGTGTTCGGTGTGAATTCTATTGCTTGAAGTACCCAAACGATTCTAGTTCCGGGGTTTGGGGCTGGAAAGCAATTGGCTAACGCCATGGCAAGTTGGTTGTTAGCGGATTGGTTCCATCGGCCGAGCGTTTTCCGATGGCAGGTTGTGTACGTGCTTCTGGCCGTCTAAACATCATGAAACTCGGTGTCAGGGTAGCCCTCGTCCATCTAGAGATTTTAATTTTAGTTGAACCTTTTTGTGTTTTTCTTGAGTTTACTGTTTTGTGTGGGTGTAAGAGTTAGCCTCTTGCGTAAAGTGGACCACACCGTTTCCTCTGACGACTGACATTGAAAGACTTTTGGAGCGGATGTCATTTCGTTATCCAGTCCAAATAACTGGAGCATTGCATGGACTGTCAGTTTCTTGAGAGTTCTTAAAGGTGAGTTTTTGATGGTGTTTTGTGGGTTTGGGGCTAAAGTTCTACTGGACAGGTCAAGGTTACCCCTGGGCTGGATAGAGGCGAGTTGTTAATTTCATTTGTTGGAAGACAGGGCTCAGTTGAAACAATTATTTTTACCATCTCAGAGGTCACTATCGAAAGAGGCTGTAGATTACTTTGTGTGAATCCAAAGTGGGTGCGTTTGAAGTGGTTTGTTCGGCCGATTCCTCAAGTTCATGTAATGTGGGCATTGAAGGTCCAGGAGGAGGCCCTAACATTGCGGGGAGCGGTATTCCGAACATGAAATTATAGTTGATTTCGATGAAAATGACGCACTTGAGTTGGGGTGTTCGGTATGTATGGAAAACTGGATGGTGAAAGCCCTGGCGTTTGGTGTATGAGGTTGCGAAGAAAACTTCCTTTTTTTTTTCGGGGAGGGAGGGGGGAGGAGGAGCAATACCTTTTGTTTCTCTGAGGCTCTTTGCATAGCCCCAATAAGTGTCCAGTCTTGAAGTCTGATGTTTACACAAAGGAGGCATGGTTTGCTGTAAAAATTGCAAAGGCGACATCTTTTGCACATGGTGGGATCCTTCCTTCCTTTGTTTGATAAACCTGGGCAGTCGCATCTTCCTGGGTCCTGAATGACCGGTCGTTTGTTGACGTAAATGTCCACTTCCTCCTCGGGGTAATTTTTGGTTTTGACACGAGTTTTCTTCATTTTTCAGCGACGAGCAAACAGAGCGAAAAAAGAAACGTGTACGCAGTGAACGCTAAGCAGGCGGACAGATAAAAAAGGGATGGCAGATGGCGCCACTGTCGAGAGGAGTTGGTGATGAACCTCGTGGCCGATAAGGAACGGGGAATCCCGCATAGGTGCGGGAAGGGACGGAAATTGACGGTATTGACCTCAAAATTCCTTGCGAGTTGTTTGGAGTTGTTTACTTTTTCTGGGTTGTGGCAGATTCGTTCAGATATCTCTGTTTTTTTGGAGAGGCAGGATTCTGTGTGTCATGGGGTGAAAGAAAGGTGGCCGCGGGTCTTCGAGGCCGATTAGAAACCTTAGGTTCGAGTGAGGGTCATGGCCCCTTGTTTTTTTTTTTTTTTGATGATGCGATGAGGGTCATGGTTGGAGGATGAAAGATCGACTCTGTGGTGGAGATTAGCACGTTGGATCATCGGCGAAAACATGTGAGGCGACTGTGATGGTTGGTGGTGGCGATTGGTGGGTTGAATTCCCAGTACTCGATCAAGGTCACGAAAATTGTTCCGACGAACGAGAGAAGACTGGGAAGAGTCATTTTTTGTTTTTGAAATTTTTCTGCTAAATTGATGACCTTGAAAAACGAGTGCCTGAGTCGCATGTTTTTTATTTTGAGTGGATTGCAGCGTCATTTGCTGGTTTCGAGATCCGTCCAATTTGACACGATTCATAGTGGAGGAACGGTCAGGCACGGTTTGTAAGTGAGATGAAAACACTGGTGGCGGTCCCGATTCAGGACTTCGACAAATCGGTGCATGGATGAGAGTGTAGCATGGATCAAAGTGCCAACTGGTGCACGAAGGATTGGCGAGTGATTGTCCTTTTATATATATATATAAAAATGGTGCCGAGCGTTGTGAAGAATGTGTTCCACTTCACCCTTTCGTTGAAAACCGGAGGGGTCTGGAAGTTTGTTTGATGACCCATTTTATTTGGGATAAAAAGCGAACACCGATATTAGGAAGACGGCAAAGGCCAGCGGCCAGAATACCGCATCGTGGGGTCATATTTTGATGGTTTGTGTGAAATTACTTTTTTGAAGAAAAGAGCAAAGCTCTTGGGGTTTCTTTTGTTTTTGCTGGCGAGCATGAGGCTTCATCAATGGATGATGGACGAAGAAAATATTCGGCGAAAGAAAAACTCGACGAAACAGCATGGGGTGGCTTCCAAAGGCGGCTTCAAGAAGGGGATCGGTAAGCCAGAGATAACGGTGGATTGGCAAAAAACTCACCCCAGCTGTTAGGCAAGAGGGGCTGATAGTCTGTTGCAAAGTCGACAAAAGAAACGCGACAAAAAAAGCTTCACATTGTCTCCATGGAAGGCAATAGAACGAATATCAGTTAGCCAGAGACGACGGTGGATGGATGAAAGTTCTCCCAAGTTGATGGGTGAGATGAGCTGATGGTCGGTTGTTACCTCGATTAAAGAAAACTCTACGAAAGAGCTCCACGTTGTCTCCACGGAAGGCTATAGAACGAAGATCAGTTAGCCAGAGACGGCGACGGATGGACGAAGGCTCTCCTAAGTTGTTGGGCGAAATGAGCTGATGGGCTGTTGTTAACTCGACGAAAGAAATGCGAAGAAAGAAAACTCAACGAAAGAGGTTCACGTTGTCATCAAGGGAGGCTACAGAACGATAATCAGTTAGCCAGAGAAGACAACTGTTGGCGAGAGGGACCGAGGATCAGATGCGGGAACGTTGCTGTCGTCTGGCCGGTAGCGAGAGGGCGCAGCCGTCCGCTACGGAGTAGCTGAAAATATCAGCAGGCGAAGAATAAGTTCGGTTTGCATGGCTTTGGACAAAAGCTCTCCCGAGCCAGGGGCGAAAGAGAGACCTGGTTCACCGTCAAATGTAGCAGTCATCAAAGGACGAAAGAAGTTTCGGTGAACCGGGGATTTTGACGAAAGCTCTCCCGAGATGTTGGCGAGGATTGGTGTGTCAGAGGCGGAGAGGCTGCAGACATCGGCAGACGAAAGAAGTATGGTCGTGTGTGAGTAAGTTGGACGAAAACTCACCCGAGCAATTCAGCGAGAGGGTTCAGCTTGCGTGGTTGGAAGATCGTAGCAGCCGGTGGTGAGAGGTAGCCGGAGGGGAGAGCTCTCCCGAGCTGGAAGGCTGGAGATCCGATGGGCCGGCGAAGGCGACAGTCAATGGAACAGCAAGAAGCCCGTGCGGTGATGAGGAAAAGTGATGAAAGCTCTTCCAAGCTTCACGGTCAAAGATTCCAAATTCCTGGAGGCTCCATCTAGCCGACGGTAGTTGGTGAGTACCGAAGATTGGGACGTAAGAACATCCACTGGGGGTGGCGTTGCGATCCGGGGTAAGATTATGGCAAAAAGCGCAGAAAAGGACGAAAGATGAGAAGAGAGCAACCGCTACATGGCCGCTTGAGAACAAACGATAGGTTGCTTTCATGGCAAGCCGCTTTTATGGGTTCCCAAGCTGGCAGGATCAACGAACCTTAAAAATTAAGGACGAAACACCGCATTGAGAACACAATGCAAAATAAACAGGTATTGTAGGTTTTCCAGCTGCATTAAGAAAACTTAATTTGCTTTCAATAGCACAGAATTAACAAAAAACATCAAAATATCGGGGGTAACCGGTTAATTTTGGGTTATATTGCCCAATACGAAAATACATTACCTGTGAATTTTAGCATTCCATCCCGAATGTTTTTTTTCCCTAGACGATTTTAAAGTGAAGAGCCGGCCAGCTGCATAACCCCGCTGCATGTGCAGTTCCTCCAAGTTAGGCAAGTAACACAGGGTTATGCCATCAATTTCTTTTTGATCTGTCGTGGTGGTGACTCGAGAAGGAAGGTAGGGCGGGTACAGGTAATCTATTGTATATTTTCTTATTAGGCAACAGAAACCAAAATTAACCAGTCGTCCCTGTTATTTTGATGTTTCTAGTTGCCGTTTCAAAAATCCATTACCTCTGAATTTTAGTATTCCATGAAGACTAAAATTCACAGGAGGCCTCGCGAGAGCACCACCTGACGAGTTGCCCTAGGATTACGAGCTGGCTTCCCCTGAAGTCAAAACTCCTCAGAATTGAGAATTGTAAGAAGGTGGCGGGAGGGGGGGGGGGTTAAACTGAAAGGTGACAGAAAATTTTGATTTAAGTTGGAAGGGGGAGGTCAAGCTGAGGGTCGTATATTCTGCAGGGGTGTGAAAACGACCAAATACCCAATGGTGGGTAGTCGAAGTTTACCTGATCAGCAGTGGTTGAAGTTGGAAATCCCCATTTCACTCCTTCAGTCGGGAATCAGCTCGCTTGATGTTGAAGGAGTAGCAGTTGTCGGTTAAAAGTGAGGCGAGGGAAAAAAGATATCGAAGGTTGATGGTTGAAGCACGGTGATGAGGTTGGCTTGGACATGGTGAAGAATCACAAAATTAAGTGGCAGAGGGCAGGGTGAAGCATGGCAGAAGATCAATGAATGGTGGAAACAGAAGAGTTGTTTATCACTGAAGTGGAACAAAGATTCTAGTTGATTGTGGGATTTGTTGGAGCCCGAGTAGACGTTTTGGGCCGACATTAGAAGCCGGCACGGGAGAAAGAGGAGTGTTAGGTGGAATTGAGCTTGTGTCCACAGTCGCTTGTGGTGCAAGCGAGGAGAAGTTGCAAGTAGCCGATGCAAGAGTCTTCGTTGGTTGAATCCCAGGCCAGATCCATGACCTTCGGTACCTTGGATCCTTTGGAATCAGCTTGGGGTCATATCTTGACTTGCAAAGTCCTGGGGAAAATGTATAGGAAGGCTTGCGTGAAGCTGAGAGCTGGCACTGGTTCAGCCTCCACCGAGTTTGCCCACTTCCTGGCAAGGGTGACTTGAGTTTTGAGTTTGGAATGGGAGAGATCATTGGTTAGTTTGAGGATAGCGATCCTCCGACTAAGCTTGTGGTTTTCCATGGCAGTTTTCCTCTCAGAGTAGGCAGCCTTGGTTAAGTTAGTGGCGACCCGTTGAATGTTAAGAGTTTACAGGTTTCAAGTTCAGTTGGAGTTGGCGAGTGCATGATGAGGAATGATAAATTTTCTTACACACTAAGGGCAATTAAAAAAAAAAAAGAACATTTTCCCGGCCCTCAGCCTGGCTGGCTAAAAATGGTTTCTTTTTTGCCTAAAACATACTTAACCTGATAATTTTAGCATTACATTGTCCTCAATGGAATGGTCCTTAATGGGATGTCTCCCTGGAGGTTTTTCAGTTGCGTGTAGCCGCCTGCTTGCATATCCCTTCTGCGCCTGCACGACGCAGTCCTCCACTATATAAGCGGGAACGTGGCCAGTTCCGGCATTTATTTTCCTCTCAATCTGTCGGGCGGTGACTCGAGAGTGGAGGCAGGGCGGGCCATTTGTTAAGTATGTTTTAGGCAAAAAAGAAACCATTTTTAGCCGGCCGGGCCGAGGGCCGGCAAAATATTCTTAGTTTGCCAAAACACATTAACCTGATAATTTTGCATTATCAGCAGACCTCGTCGAACGCAGTGGCGGGCACTGATCTGACGGGGTGCCCCGGGATGCAAGGAGGCGTTCCCCCCAAAATTTTTAATGTGGTGAAAATTGGCACTTTATTCAGAACAAGGTGATGAAACAGGAAGTTGGATCTTTTACGTTGAGATTGGTGGCTCAGGGTTCTTGCACCTTCTATGGATGGCTTGCTTCCTTCCATGGATGGTTTCTTCCATCATGGGATGGCTTGCTTCTGCTTCGTTCTGTATGTGCTTAAGGGGGCTTGACCAGCGTTCTGGCTGCGACGAATGGACCCAGCCGGTGTAGTCCCTTCTCTTCACTCGACATGTTCTTCGGGTAGTGGGAGGTGAATGTCGTTGAGTGACGCCAGAAAGCCGCCTGTGGGATTTCTACTATTGGGATGGCATTATGGTGTGCCCATGATGTTGAAATTGCTGTGACGTCGTGTGCTGTTGCGGTTTCCCTTTTAGGTTGGCTTTGTCGTTGGTGACATCGATTGTTTTTCTTTTCCACCCGGAAATCATTGTAGCTAAGGTTTCTCCTGTTTGCGAGACTCTAGGCAGGAAGAGTAGGTTTCCGTTTACTCGGATGTTCCCGTGTGGGTTCGGGTGAGGTTGAGACGGAGAGCTTGGACGGGGCAGTTTAGAAGGAATTTCGGATTTGGGTGAAAGGTTATTGGTGAGAGGTTTGGCCAGAAGAGTTCTGAGGAGGCGGCTTTGGCTTCCTTTTGCTTTCTTCAGTACCTGTAGAAGGAGTTCGAAACGTGGGAACAGGTATACGTAAGGTTGTGCCGTGGATGTGTCTTGGTTAAGGTCGAGACGAGGGCTTGAGATGAAGATGTTGTCCGTCTTGAAAACCTCGCTCAAAACGTGGTTCTAGACACGAACGAGACGAGTGTAGGCAGCAATGGTCGTCTTAATCTTCACTTGAAACGTGGGTAATCCATGGTGGAGATGTTGGAAGAGATGAGGACGTCATCCGTGTGACTCATTACTGAAAACGTGTGTTTAGCCATGTTTGAGATGAGCACCACTTGGATTTGCATCAGGTGTCTTATTTTCGCTTGAGACGTGGGGACAGCTACGGTTGAGACAACTTGGGAGAGGTGAAAAACGTCACCTGGCTTGACTTTTCACTCAAAACGCGGGTTTTTTTTTGTTTTTTTTTTTAGTCACGGATGAGACGAGCAGCAGTGTGGACGGCCACTGTTGTCTTGATTTTTGTTCGAGACTTGAAGCTAGCCATGGACAGGAAAAGTTGTTAGAGGTGGAAACGGCTTCCGTCTTGACTCTTTACTCAAACGTGGGTGTTAGTCACGAATGAGATGGGCATCAGGGTGGACAGCAATTTTTTTTTTTTGTTTTTACTCGAGACGTGGGGTCAATTATGGTCGAGACGAGCAGCGAGAAGGGCAAACGTTTTGTGACTCTGTCTTCACTCAAAACGTGGGTTTTGGCCACGGATGTGATATGCGTCTGTGGGCAACAACTGTTGTCTTTCCTTTCACTTGAGACGTGGGGTCAGCCACTGTCGAAACAGGCAGCAGGGCATGTCAATGTCCTCCAATTTCAGTCTTCATTCCAAACGTGGGTATTAGCCATGAATGAGATGAGCATCATCAGTGTGGACTGCAAGTGTTGTCTTGATTTCTACTCGAGACGTGGGGTTAGCCACGATTGACACGACCAGCAAGGGATGTAAACGGCTTCCGACTTCACTCTTCACTCAAAACGTGGGATTTAGCCACGAATGAGGTGAGCATTAGTGTAGACAGCAACTGTTGTCTTGATATTCATTCGAGACATGGGGTTGGCCACGGTCGAGACGAGCAGCGAGGGATGTAACTGCGTCAGACTTCACTCTTCACTCAAAACGTGGGTTTAACCACGAATGGGGCGAGCATCAGTGTGGACAGCAACAGTTGTCCTAATTTCGTTCGAGAAGAGGGGTTAGCCACTGTCGAGACGAGCAGCAAAGGATGAAAACGGTTTCCGACTTCACTCATCACTCAAAATGTGGGTTTTAGCCATGAATGAGGCGAGCATCAGTGGAGACAGCAACTGATGTCTTGATCTTCACTCGAGACGTGGGGTGAGCCACGGTCGAGACAGGCGGCAGGAGGTGTAGACGCCTTCCGTCTTGATTCTTCACTCAAAACGTGGGATTTGGCCACGAGTGAGACGAACAGCAACTCGATACGTGGGGTGAGCCACGGTCGAGACAAGTGGCAGGAGTGTAGATGGTTTCCAACTTGGTTCTTCACTCAAAACATGGGATTTAGCCATGAATGAGACGAGCAGCAGTGGACAGCAATTGCTGACTTTTTTCACTCGATACGTGGGGTGAGCCACAAGCAGCGGGCGTGTTGATGATTTCCATTTTCATTCTTTATTCACTGGTCACGAATGAGATGAGCTTCAGTGGACAGCGACTGTTGTCTCGAGTTTCACTCGAGACGTGGAGTCAGGAACGGTCGAGGCAACAGCAAGGCGTGTGAAGGGTTGTCAATTTTGCTCTTCACTCCAAACGTGGGTTCTAGACACGAAAGAGATGACTATTAAAGTGGGCAGCAACTGTTTTCTTGAGTAGCATTAAAGACGTGGGGACAGCCACTTTCGGGACGAACGGCAGGGCATGTAAATGGCTTCCGTTTTCGTTCTTTCTTCAAACGTGGATTCTAGACGCGAATGAGACGAGCTTTAGTGGTGAGCAACTGTTTTTCTTGAGTTGTACTCGAGACGTGGGGTCAGGCACGGGCGAGACGAACGGCGAAGGGTGTTAATAGCTTCCGACTTCTCTCCTCACTCAAAGGTATGATGTAGTTGCGAATGCCATGTTGTTTTGAGCGTAGTTGCCGAGGGTACTGGCCAGCTCCGAGGGACAGCTGATGTTTTCCTTGTGAGTGGTGGACAATTTCGTTGTCAGAATGACCCGAAACGTGAGCAAACCTAGAGGGATGATGGTGCGGAAGGCAGTTGCCGAGGTTACCGGCCAGCTGGGGACGGAGCCACGAAGTCCTCCTTGAGTGTGGTAGTCTTTCCCGTTATCAGAATGAACCAAGACGAGAGCTGACCAGAGTTGCTGAAGCTGTCGCGACTAGTGTTAGATAGAGATGAAAGCTGGGCAGGACAGGACAGGAGGTGCGGTTCCCATGGGGAACCCTGGTTATTTAATATCAATTAGCTCTCACCCACAAAGATCTCTAACCCTGGTTAATTGCGGCCTTTTAAGTCCAAGACAAAAAGGAGGTGAAATCCGGGCTGAGTCGCTAAAGGCGGCATGGGTTGGCGGGTCAGTCCGTGTTGTCTCTGTGGGGGAGGGTGCCGCTGCCGCTAGACGGCGCAGTGGTCGTGGCCGAGAGGGATGTAGGTTTTCTTTTCTTTGCCGTGGATGAGAAGATGGCAGAGTGTCTCTTGTGTATGTCACGACACACGGTTGACACTGCCCGTTTTAGGACGGAAAAGGTTTTCCTTGCCGTGGTGGACGCAAGGATGGGAGATTGTCGTCTGTGGTTATCTTGGCTGATGGTTGACGTAACCCATTCTTGGACAAAATGGGTGTCGCTAGGCGGCGCGGTGGTGGTGTCGTCATTCGCGACATGAGCGCCCCGATGCACCGGTTGCCCAGCGGAGGGAAACAGCATCAGGAGTCGGGCAATAGCTGACGTCCTTGGCACAGTCCCGTCGAGCGACAGGGTATGGTAACGGAACTAGTCGGCGAGAGAAAAATGATGGAAAAGATCACGTCGCGAAGGGACGACATAGGCATTCCGTCCGTGTACCGGTACCAAGCGGTCGTCCCAGCCAGCGTATAGGGCGGCAGGAAAAGGCATTCGGCCCAATCCAGTGTCGCGAGAAGGTTCTGGTAGGGGAACGTCGAGCGACAGGGTTTGTTGACTGATCTAGATGGTGAGGAAATGATCGGAAAGATGACGTTGACGTAGGCATTCCGTTCCAGAGTCGGTGCCTCGCGGTCACCCCAGCCGGCGTGTGAGACGGCAGGGAGAATTCATGGAAGGACACCCTGACTTGCCGAAGGTCTTTCCCTAATGACGAGAGGTCGGGCGGCAGCGGGGTGCGTTGGTCGTCCTGAAGCGGCAAGCCATCTTCGTCGTTCGCGACATGGCCGTACTGGTCTAGACCGGACGTCCAGCGGTCGTCTGGGTTGAGACGTCTTCGGCGGTTGCCATATTGATGACGCGAAATGAAGATGTTGCGAAAGCGAATTCCAAATTCCTGGCGAGAAGAGACGGCGGCGCTCGTCGTCTTGAAGTGGTGAGTTGTTCCGTCGATGCAGACATTGGCGCCCCGGTCTAGGCCGGTCGTCAAGCGGTCGTCGTGGACAAAAGAACAGGGGTGGCTTCGATGGGTTGATGAGGCTTGGCGAAGCATCTGTTTGGCTTGCTGTAGGTCTTCCTCTAAGGTTGAGATAGAGGGCGGTGACATACATTGGCCGTCTGTAGCAGCGAGTCGTTTACGTCATTCGTGACATAGGCGTCCCGGCATCGACAGGTCGCCCAGCGGTCGTCGAAGACGGCCGGCGCGTCTTCGGCGGATGCCATAGAAATGTCGCGAAAGGGCGAAAATCCAAAACGGGAAAAGAACGAGGTGACGCGAAGGAACCTCTTGGAGGAAAATGAATACCGGAACTGGCCACGTTCCCGCTTACATAGTGGAGGACTGCATCGCGCAGGTGCAGTAGGGACATGCAAGCAGGCGGCTACATGCAACTGAAAAACCTCCAGGGAGACATTCCATTGAGCACCATTCCATTGAGGACAATGTAATGCTAAAATTATCAGGTTAATGTGTTTTGGCAAAACAAGAAACCTTGTTTTACAGGACCTCCCGCGTCTCCAAAAATCGTGTGCATGAATTGTTTTTTTTTTGACTTCGCTTTCCTTCGAAACAAACGGTGCACAAGATCAACCAAGAATAGACAGAAACATCTATGCGTTGTGTAAAGCTTGCGATACTGGCAATAGTTTGGCAAAGCCAATCAGAAAAAAAAAAAGCTTCATTTGAACAGAAATAGAAAATTTACATTTTATGTCAACCTAGCAAAAAAAAATTTTTTCTCAGAAGCTAAATTTTGGTATAAAAAATAAAACTAAAAGCCAGCCGCCGCCGCCCGCCCGCATGTGCTTTTGAGTGATAAACTCCCGTAAAACAAGGTAATTTTTTTTTTCTCCAAGGTTTCCAAGCAATCCAGGTCGATGAAGTCGAGAAGGTCACAATCGGAGTCTGCAGACAAAGTGCAGTGATCAAGTCCAAAAGATGACGAAGAGTGTGGTCAATGGGATAATCGGAGTAGACGGGACTACAGGGAGTGTTGGGACAACTGAATCGGCCAAAATTGGGGCAGGTTTTGACTCTATGACATTTGGATCCACAGAAAGGGCAGGAGAGATGGAGGGCGTCATTGGGAACAGTCGTGGACTTGGATGAAGGTGTTGTGGTATCTTTCGAAACAGCAGAGGTCGAAGGTTGCATTCTCTTGCACGAAGGCAGTCCTGATGAAGAAAAGAGAATTGTTTTAAGAAGAGGAACTGGGCGAGCCGGATGATGATCTTGGTGGTTTAGACGAGCATGTTGAAGACACGGGAGTGATAATGCACACCACTTTTGGAGTCGAGGGTGTCGGTTGTCGAGCTGACTCCGTAATTTGAGGTGCTGATGTCGGCATCAATGGCTTGTTCGGTTTGCGGAGAGATGGCGTCATTTTGATGTTTTTCCCTGAAGCTGGTGGAATACCTTTGGTGGCAGCATCACATTGTATTTCTCCTGTCTTTGTCTTTTGTGGTTTCTGGATTAGAGATGCTTATGATGTATAATTACCCAAAGGTCTCTGTCTCTGTCAATGGAGAGACACACTTTGCAGGGGTGAAGAAAGTAATCACAGGTCTGGCGCGGGGGAGGTCGTTTCTGGAAGAATACAGGTCTTCAAAGAGCGAGGTCTTTTGAGGTCATTTTAGCGCTAGCGAGAGAAAAAAAGTTCGCTGCGTAGAAACGATGCTGACGGAAGAATGTTTATAAAACCCTCAGGTGTTTGATGTTTTGAGTCGAGGTTGCCTCTCAAATCTAAGGTGAAGACTGGCTTCTTTACAGAGATGAGAATGCAAACGACGAATCTTGGTGGAAGTCAACTTGAAATGGTGAAGGGGCTTGAACGAAGGACGATGTGTGGATGAAGGTGGTGAGCCCATCGGTTTGAAGGCGAACGGTAATCGAAAGCAGGCGGTGCAGGGGAGCAACACGAAGACTGCGGAATACATGTGAGGCTGCAGGCAATGCCCTAACAGAAAGAAGTGGACAAAAGAGCAAAGGTCCGTGAGTACAAACGTACGACATAGGCAACGAAAACGTGGGTAGAAAGGACAAGGTTGAAGGGTTCCACGATGTTAACCCGAACAGAGAAGTGGATTCATCCGAACGACGGTCGCTTGCAGGTGGTCGCTTGCATGAAGGCGAACGTGATCAAAGCAGTGTTGTCCAGTGGCATAAACGGAAGTGTGCCAAGAGAAGGGGTGCAGTCCGGGGTCGAAGAGTGAGAAGAAGGCGTCAAAGCCGGTTCGAATTCAGTGTCATAACGTAAACAAAGGTGAAAGGCACTTAGGCTTGCCGAACGAACAGCATGGTACAGATGCAAGTGAGACATGAGTTGCTGGTGGTGGCAAGAGATTTGAGCGGCATAGTTAGTCGTTAAAGAGTGTTGAAGCGCTGTCAAGCCCACTTACGGAATTGAAAGAGTCCTCCACATGACGGCAGTGGCAGGTCGTCAGAAGAAGGGGTTAACTTCGGAGCAATCGAAGATTGAGTCCAAAAGATTGGTTCCGAGCGCAGAGGTAACGACGAAAGTAGTTTCATTAGAGAAAGAATCAATGGATCGATGAAAGCCGGGAATCCGTAAGAGGACGGAGAGAAAACGGAATCGTGGAAACAAGTCCAGAAGGTCAAAACGTGCATCAGAAGGCGAACGATGCGACAGCTGCGAAGGTGGGGTCAGCTCATGCGATTGGCTTTTATGCTTTACGAAAGGAGCGCATCGAAAGCAGTCCACATGGCAGGTGTGATGCCAAAGGTGAAAAGGCGAAGGGACCGCTGGGTGGTTAGCAGGGCCGAAGGTGTATCTTGGAAGATGAATCTTTCAGGGTTCCCATGTGCTTGCCATCGTGAAGTCTTTACCGAATTAAGGCTTGGATCTTGAGTGAAGGAAGGTTGAAGGGTAGGCCATCTTGGCTGATAATTCCTTCGGAGCTCCCATTGATCTTGCCATCGTTGAGGTCTTGACCGAACGAAGGTCGAAGGGTCTTGGTAGAAAAGGTGGGAAAGAAACGAAAGCGTGCTGCTTAAAGCGCACGCTAGAGGAAAATGGATGGCAAAACCTGTGTTATTTGCCTAAATTGGAGGAAGCACAAATGCCAGGGATACACAGCTGACTAGCTCTTCACTTTAAAATTCTCTAGGGAAAGAAAGCATTCGGGAAGGAAGGGAAAAATTCACAGGTAATTGATATTTTCAAAAAGGCAACTAGAAACGAGAATTCTAACACAGTTATCTTAAAAATACTTACCTACAGTAATCAATGCTAAAATTGCTATTATTTGTCACATAAAAATTTTTAGTACATCTTTCTCCCGCCGGCACTGTAGCGGTGCTTACAGGGTCCTAAGGTACTTACTACCTGGCAACGACATCTGGTGTAGTTTATGTTAAGTTAGAAGTACTTGCGAAGTGGCTATTTTTACTTTTACCGAAAAATAGCATAGCATGTTAGGACCGATGACATCTCCACTCCAACCGTCGTAGTAACGTCTGGCTTTGATCGTTGAGCTATGCTATCGATTGAGAGCTGCTGGGCCTTTTTATCCTAGCAGTCTGATCCAACTGACCTTAGCGCGGATTCACAGGGAAGCTAGGCCCTACTGATTGGCTAAGGGCTCGGAGAACAATGGAAACTCGGAGAAGCAGGCCTCTTGAGTGACAAGTTGCATGAGCAAGTTTGAAGGATACAAGGCTTGTTAAAGAACATGCAATTCAAGTCTAACTTGGTTTAAAAAGTGAAAGCCTTTTAATATACTGTAATTACTGCAGAAATTAATATATACAAGATTAATTGGTAAAGGCCAGTGAGAGTACTGTAGGGCAAACGTGAATATAAGCCAGTAAAATGAAAATTTAGAGTTTAATAGAAGGAATGTTACTATGGTCGGAGCTGTTTAAGATCTCCGAAATAAAATACAAGAATACAACAAATGTCCGTTAAATTATCAGGATATGTTTTGCCGAGGTCAGTAGAGTTTAAGGACCTTAGTTGGTTAATAGTTGCTTTAAAATTAGGGTAAAAGATTAAATAATCCAGCTTTTAATTTGAACGCTATAACGCACAAGTTTTTACAGTAATTTTCGCAGCCGCAAAAATATAAGAAGTCAAAAGTTTTTATGGTAAACTAAAACCGGTGTTGTAGTTCAAAATAAAAACATATGAAAGATTACGTGCACTAGCAGCCTCTTTCCTTAGCACAACACTAAGCTGGGGTGGCTTTATGCCACAATAAAGATTGAAAATGTGCAAATATAAATTACCTGTAATATCAGTTAGATCAATTAGCTCTC